>CANTUQ010000308.1:0-302960 GCA_947683425.1 Excoecaria cochinchinensis
GTTATGACCGACAAGCTTTTAGTAGCTATTCCAATCGAGTTTTCCTGAATTATTGGACTCGGATCCAAAATTTCAGCACTTTTTACGATTTTTCGATTTTTGTGATTTTCCCTAGTGGTACCCCTAGGGAAATCCGTAAAAATTCGTCGGATTCCGACGAAACCAATTCTCGATGTGTTGTGACCGGCAAGCTTCGAGTAGCTATTCCAATCGAGTTTTCCTGAATTATTGGACTCGGATCCAAAATTTCACCACTTGTTACAATTTTTCGATTTTCCCTAGTGGTACCCCTAGGGAAATCCGTAAAAATTCGTCGAATTTCGACGAAGTCAATTCTCGATGCGTTGTGACCGACAAGCTTCCAGTAGCCATTCCAATCGAGTTTTCCTGAATTATTGGACTCGGATCCAAAATTTCACCACTTTTTACGATTTTTCGATTTTGGTGATTTTTCCTAGTGGTACCACTAGAGAAATCCGTAAAAATTCGTCAGATTCCGACGAAACCAATTCTCGATTCGTTGTGACCGTTAAGCTTCCAGTAGCTATTCCAATCGAGTTTTCCTTAATTATTGGACTCGGATCCAAAATTTCACCACTTTTTACGATTTTTCGATTTTCCCTAGTGGTACCCCTACGAAAATCTGTAAAAATTCGTCGGATTCCGACAAAGCCAATTCTCGATGCGTTGTAACTGGCAAGCTTCCAGTATCTATTCCAATCGAGTTTTCCTGAATTATTGGACTCGGATCAAAAATTTCACCACTTTTTACAATTTTTCGATTTTGGTGATTTTCATAGTGGTACCCCTAGGGAAATCCGAAAAAATTCGTCGAATTCCGACGAAGCAGATTCTCGATGCATTGTGACCGGCAAGCTTCCAGTAGCTATTCCAATCGAGTTTTCCTGAATTATTGGACTCGGGTCAAAAATTTCACCACTTTTCACGATTTTTTCGATTTTGGTGATTTTCCCTGGTGGTACCCCTAGGAAAATCCGTAAAAATTCGTCAGATTCCGACGAATTTTTACGGATTTTCCTAGGGGTACCACCAGCCGATGAATCCAATTCTCGATGCGTTGTGACCGGCAAGCTTCCAGTAGCTATTCCAATCGAGTTTTCCTGAATCATTGGACACGGATCAAAAATTTCACCACTTTTTACGATTTTCGATTTTGCTGATTTTCCCTTGTGGTACCCCTCGTGAAGTCCGTAAAAATTTATCGTATTCCGACGAAGCCAATTCTCGATGCATTATGACCGACAAGCTTTTAGTAGCTATTCCAATCGAGTTTTCCTGAATTATTGGACTCGGATCCAAATTACACCACTTTTTACGATTTTTCGATTTTCGCTAGTGAAAATCTGTAAAAATTTGTCGGATTTCGACGAAATAAATTCTCGATGCGTTGCGACCGGCAAGCTTCCAGTAGCTATTCCAATCGATTTTTCCTGAATTATTGGACTCGGATCCAAAATTTCACCACTTTTTACGATTTTTCGATTTTTGTGATTTTCCGTAGTGGTACCCCTAGGGAAATCCGTAAAATTCGTCGGATTCCGACGAAACCAATTCTCGATGTCTTGTGACCGGTAAGCTTCGAGTAGCTATTCCAATCGAGTTTTCCTGAATTATTGGACTCGGATCAAAAATTTCACCACTTTTTACGATTTTTCGATTTTCCCTAGTGGTACCCCTCGGGAAATCCGTAAAATTCGTCGAATCTCGACGAAGCCAATTCTCAATGCGTTGTGACCGGCAAGCTTCCAGTAGCCATTCCAATCGAGTTTTCCTGAATTATTGGACTCGGATCAAAAATTTCACCACTTTTTACGATTTTTCGATTTTGGTGATTTTCCCTAGTGGTACCCCTAGGGAAATCCGTAAAAATTCGTCAGATTTCGACGAAACCAATTCTCGATTTGTTGTGACCGGCAAGCTTCCAGTAGCTATTCCAATCGAGTTTTCTTGAATTATTGGACTCGGATCTAAAATTTCACCTATTTTTACGATTTTTCGATTTTGGTGATTTTCCATAGTGGTACGCCTAGGGAAATCCGTAAAAATTCGTCGGATTATCGACGAAACAATTTCTCGATGCGTTGTGACCGGCAAGCTTCCAGTAGCTATTCCAATCGAGGTTTCTTGAATTATTGGACTCGGATCCAAAATTTCACCACATTTTACGATTTTAGATTTTGGTGATTTTCCCTAGTGGTACCCCTAGAGAAATCCGTAAAAATTCGACAGATTCCGACGAAACCAATTCTCGATTCGTTGTGACCGGGAAGCTTCCAGTAGCTATTCCAATAGAGTTTCCTGAATTATTGGACTCGGATCCAAAATTTCACCACTTTTTACGATTTTTCGATTTTTGTGATTTTCCCTAGTGGTACCCCTAGGGAAATCAGTAAAAATTCGTCGGATTCCGACGAAACCAATTCTAGATGTGTTGTGACCGGCAAGCTTCGAGTAGCTATTCCAATTGAGTTTTCCTGAATTATTGGACTCGGATAAAAAATTTCACCACTTTTTACGATTTTTCGATTTTTCCCTAGTGGTACCCCTAGAGAAATCCGTAAAAATTCGTCGAATTTCGACGAAACCAATTCTCGATGCGTTGTGACCAGCAAGCTTCCAGTAGCCATTCCAATCAAGTTTTCCTGAATTATTGGACTCGGATCAAAATTTCACCACTTTTTACGATTTTTCGATTTTGTGATTTTCCCTAGTGGTACCCCTAGGGAAATCCGTAAAAATTCGTCGGATTCCGACGAAACCAATTCTCGATGTGTTGTGACCGGCAAGCTTCGAGTAGCTATTCCAATCGAGTTTTCCTGAATTATTGGACTCGGATCCAAAATTTCACCACTTTTTACGATTTTTCGATTTTCCCTAGTGGTACCCCTAGGGAAATCCGTAAAAATTCGTCGAATTTCGACGAAGCCAATTCTCGATGCGTTGTGACCGGCAAGCTTCCAGTAGCCATTCCAATCGAGTTTTCCTGAATATTGGACTCGGATCCAAAATTTCACCACTTTTTACGATTTTTCGATTTTGGTGATTTTCCCTAGTGGTTCCCCTAGGAAATCCGTAAAAATTCGTTAGATTTCGACGAAACCAATTCTCGATTTGTTGTGACCGGCAAGCTTCCAGTAGCTATTCCAATCGAGTTTTCTTGAATTATTTTCTCTGATCCAAAATTTCACCACTTTTTACGATTTTTCGATTTTTGTGATTTTCCATAGTGGTACCCCTAGGAAAATCCGCAAAAATTCGTCAGATTTCAAAGAAACCAATTCTCGATTTGTTGTGACCGGCAAGCTTAAAGTAGCTATTCCAATCGAGTTTTCCTGAATTATTGTACTCGGATCCAAAATTTCACCACTTTTTACGATTTTTCGATTTTTCCTAGTGGTACCCCTAGGGAAATCCGTCAAAATTCGTCGAATTTCGACGAAGCCAATTCTCGATGCGTTGTGACCGGCAAGCTTCCAGTAGCCATTCCAATCGAGTTTTCCTGAATTATTGGACTCGGATCCAAAATTTCACCACTTTTTACGATTTTTCGATTTTGGTGATTTTCCCTAGTGGTACCCCTAGGGAAATCCGTAAAAATTCGTTAGATTTCGACGAAACCGATTCTCGATTTGTTGTGACCGGCAAGCTTCCAGTAACTATTCCAATCGAGTTTTCTTTAATTATTGGACTCGGATCCAAAATTTCACCACTTTTTACGATTTTTCGATTTTGGTGATTTTCCATAGTGGTACCCCTAGGGAAATCCGTAAAAATTCGTCAGATTTCGAAGAAACCAATTCTCGATTTGTTGTGACCGGCAAGCTTCCAGTAGCTATTCCAATCGAGTTTTCCTGAATTATTGTACTCGGATCCAAAATTTCACCACTTTTTACGATTTTTCGATTTTCCCTAGTGATACCCCTAGGGAAATCCGTAAAAATTCGTCGAATTTCGACGAAGCCAATTCTCGATGCGTTGTGAACGGCAAGCTTCCAGTAGCCATTCCAATCGAGTTTTCCTGAATTTTTGGACTCGGATCCAAAATTTCACCACTTTTTACGATTTTTCGATTTTGGTGATTTTCCCTAGTGGTACCCCTAGGGAAATCCGTAAAAATTCGTCAGATTCCGACGAAACCAATTCTCGATTTGTTGTGACCGGCAAGCTTCCAGTAGCTATTCGAATCGAGTTTTCCTGAATTATTGCACTCGTATCCAAAATTTCACCACTTTTTACGATTTTTCGATTTTCCCTAGTGGTACCCCTAGGGAAATCCGTAAAAAATTCGTCGAATTGCGACGAAGCCAATTCTCGATGCGTTGTGACCGGCAAGCTTCCAGTAGCCATTCCAATCGAGTTTTCCTGAATTATTGGACTCGGATCCAAAATTTCACCACTTTTTACGATTTTTCGATTTTGTGATTTTCCCTAGTGGTACCCCTAGGGAAATCCGTAAAAATTCGTCGGATTCCGACGAAACCAATTCTCGATGTGTTGTGACCGGCAAGCTTCGAGTAGCTATTCCAATCGAGTTTTCCTGAATTATTAGACTCGGATTCAAAATTTTACCACTTTTTACGATTTTTCGATTTTCCTAGTGGTACCCCTAGGGAAATCCGTAAAAATTCGTCGAATTTCGACGAAGCCAATTCTCGATGCGTTGTGACCGGCAAGCTTCCAGTAGCCATTCCAATCGAGTTTTCCTGAATTATTGGACCTCGGATCCAAAATTTCACCACTTTTTACGATTTTTCGATTTTCCCTAGTGGTACCCCTAGGGAAATCCGTAAAAATTCGTCGAATTTCGACGAAGCCAATTCTCGATGCGTTGTGACCGGCAAGCTTCCAGTAGCCATTCCAATCGAGTTTTCCTGAATTATTGGACTCGGATCCAAAATTTCACCACTTTTTATGATTTTTCGATTTTGGTGATTTTCCCTAGTGGTACGCCTAGGGAAATCCGTAAAAATTCGTCGGATTCCGACGAAACCAATTCTAGATGTGTTGTGACCGGCAAGCTTCGAGTAGCTATTCCAATCGAGTTTTCCTGAATTATTGGACTCGGATAAAAAATTTCACCACTTTTTACGATTTTTCGATTTTCCCTAGTGGTATCCCTAGGGAAATCCGTAAAAATTCGTCGAATTTCGACAAAACCAATTCTCGATGCGTTGTGACCAGCAAGCTTCCAGTAGCCATTCCAATCAAGTTTTCCTGAATTATTGGACTCGGATCAAAAATTTCACCACTTTTTACGATTTTTCGATTTTTGTGATTTTCCCTAGTGGTACCCATAGGGAAATCCGTAAAATTCGTCGGATTCCGACGAAACCAATTCTCGATGTGTTGTGACCGGCAAGCTTCGAGTAGCTATTCCAATCGAGTTTTCCTGAATTATTGGACTCGGATCCAAAATTTCACCACTTTTTACGATTTTTCGATTTTCCCTAGTGGTACCCTTAGGGAAATCCGTAAAAATTCGTCGAATTTCGACGAAGCCAATTCTCGATGCGTTGTGACCGGCAAGCTTCCAGTAGCCATTCCAATCGAGTTTTCCTGAATTATTGGACTCGGATCCAAAATTTCACCACTTTTTACGATTTTTCGATTTTGGTGATTTTCCCTAGTGGTTCCCCTAGGGAAATTCGTAAAAATTCGTTAGATTTCGACGAAACCAATTCTCGATTTGTTGTGACCGGCAAGTTTCCAGTAGCTATTCCAATCGAGTTTTCTTGAATTATTGGACTCGGATCCAAAATTTCACCACTTTTTACGATTTTTCGATTTTGGTGATTTTCCATAGTGGTACCCCTAGGAAATCCGTAAAAATTCGTCAGATTTCAAAGAAACCAATTCTCGATTTGTTGTGACCGGCAAGCTTAAAGTAGCTATTCCAATCGAGTTTTCCTGAATTATTGTACTCGGATCCAAAATTTCACCACTTTTTACGATTTTTCGATTTTCCCTAGTGGTACCCCTAGGGAAATCCGTAAAAATTCGTCGAATTTCGACGAAGCCAATTCTCGATGCGTTGTGACCGGCAAGCTTCCAGTAGCCATTCCAATCGAATTTTCCTGAATTATTGGACTCGGATCCAAAATTTCACCACTTTTTACCATTTTTCGATTTTGGTGATTTTCCCTAGTGGTACCCCAAGGGAAATCCGTAAAAATTCGTTAGATTTCGACGAAACCGATTCTCGATTTGTTGTGACCGGCAAGCTTCCAGTAACTATTCCAATCGAGTTTTCTTGAATTATTGGACTCGGATCAAAAATTTCACCACTTTTTACGATTTTTCGATTTTGGTGATTTTCCATAGTGGTACCCCTAGGGAAATCCGTAAAAATTCGTCAGATTTCGAAGAAACCAATTCTCGATTTGTTGTGACCGGCAAGCTTCCAGTAGCTATTCCAATCGAGTTTTCCTGAATTATTGTACTCGGATCCAAAATTTCACCACTTTTTACGATTTTTCGATTTTCTCTAGTGATACCCCTAGGGAAATCCGTAAAAATTCGTCGAATTTCGACGAAGCCAATTCTCGATGCGTTGTGACCGGCAAGCTTCCAGTAGCCATTCCAATCGAGTTTTCCTGAATTCTTGGACTCGGATCCAAAATTTCACCACTTTTTACGATTTTTCGATTTTGGTGATTTTCCCTAGTGGTACCCCTAGGGAAATCCGTAAAAATTCGTCAGATTCCGACGAAACCAATTCTCGATTTGTTGTGACCGGCAAGCTTCCAGTAGCTATTCCAATCGAGTTTTCCTGAATTATTGCACTCGTATCCAAAATTTCACCACTTTTTACGATTTTTCGATTTTCCCCAGTGGTACCACTAGGGAAATCTGTAAAAATTCGTCGGATTCTGACGAAGCCAATTCTCGATGCGTTGTGACCGGCAAGCTTCCAGTATCTATTCCAATCGAGTTTTCCTGAATTATTGGACTCGGATCCAAAATTTTACCACTTTTTATGATTTTTCGATTTTGGTTATTTTCCCTAGTGGTACCCCTAGGGAAATCCGTAAAAATTCGTCGAATTCCGACGAAACCAATTCTCGATGCGTTGTGACCGGCAAGCTTCCAGTAGCTATTCCAATCGAGTTTTCCTGAATTATTGGACTCGGATCAAAAATTTCACCACTTTTCACGATTTTTCGATTTTGGTGATTTTCCCTGGTGGTACCCCTAGAGAAATCCGTAAAAATTCGTCGGATTGCGACGAAGCCAATTCTCGATGCGTTGTGACCGGGAAGCTTCCAGTAGCTATTCCAATCGAGTTTTCCTGAATTATTCGACTCGGATCAAAAATTTCACCACTTTTTACGATTTTTCGATTTTCGCTAGTGAAAATCTGTAAAAATTTGTCGGATTTCGACGAAATCAATTCTCGATGCTTTGCGACCGGCAAGCTTCCCATAGCTATTCCAAACGAGTTTTCCTTATTTATTGGACTTCGATCCAAAATTTTACCACTTTTTACGATTTTTGATTTTGGTGATTTTTCCTAGTGGTACCCCTAGGGAAATCCGTAAAAATTCGTCCGATTCCGATGAAACCAATTCTCGATTCGTTGTGACCGGCAAGCTTCCAGTAGCTATTCCAGTCGAGTTTTCCTGAATTATTGGAGTCGGATCAAAAATTTCACTACTTTTTACGATTTTTCGATTTTCCCTTGTGGTACCCCTAGGGAAATCCGTAAAAATTTGTCGAATTCCGACGAAGCCAATTCTCGATGCGTTGTGACCGGCAAGCTTCCAGTATCTATTCCAATCGAGTTTTTCTGAATTATTGGACTCGGATCCAAAATTTCACCACTTTTTACGATTTTTCGATTTGGGTTATTTTCCCTAGTGGTACCTCTAGGAAAATCCGTAGAAATTCATCGGATTCCAACGAAACCAATTCTCGATGCGTTGTGACCGGGAAGCTTCCAGTAGCTATTTCAATCGAGTTTTCCTGAATTATTGGACACGGATCAAAAATTTCACAACTTTTTACGATTTTTCGATTTTGGTGATTTTCCCTTGTGGTGCCCCTAGGGAAATCCGTAAAAATTCGTCGAATTCCGACGAAACCAATTCTCAATGCGTTGTAACCGGCAAGCTTCCAGTAGCTATTCCAATCGAGTTTCCTGAATTATGGGACTCGGGTCAAAAATTTCACCACTTTTCACGATTTTTTCGATTTTGGTGATTTTCCTGGTGGTACCCCTAGGAAAATCCGTAAAAATTCTTCGGATTCCGACGAAGCCAATTCTCGATGCGATGTGACCGGCAGGCTTCCAGTAGCTATTCCAATCGAGTTTTCCTGAATTATTGGACTCGGATCCAAAATTTCACCACTTTTTACTATTTTTCGATTTTGCTGATTTTCCCTTGTGATACCCCTAGAAAATCTGTAAAAATTTGTCGGATTCCGACGAAGCCAATTCTCGATGCGTTGTGACCACCAAGCTTCCAGTAGCTATTCCAATCGAGTTTTCCTGAATTATTGGACTCGGATCCAAAATTTCACCACTTTCAACGATTTTTGATTTTTGTGATATTCCCTAGTGGTACCCCTAGGGAAATCCGTAAAAATTCGTCCGATTCCGACGAAACCAATTCTCGATTCGTTGTGACCGGCAAGCTTCCAGTAGCTATTCCAGTCGAGTTTTCCTGAATTATTGGACTCGGATCCAAAATTTCACTACTTTTTACGATTTTTCGATTTTCCCTTGTGGTACCCCTAGGAAATTCGTAAAAATTCGTCGAATTCTGACGAAGCCAATTCTCGATGCGTTGTGACCGGCAAGCTTCTAGTAGCTATTCCAATCGAGTTTTCCTGAATTATTGGACTCGGATCCAAAATTTCACCACTTTTTACGATTTTTCGATTTTGCTGATTTTCCCTTGTGGTACCACTCGGGAAGTCCGTAAAAATTTGTCGCATTCCGACGAAGCCAATTCTCGATGCATTATGACCGAAAAGCTTTTAGTAGCTATTCCAATCGAGTTTTCCTGAATTATTGGACTCGGATCCAAAATTTCACCACTTTTTACGATTTTTCGATTTTCGCTAGTGAAAATCTGTAAAAATTTGTCGGATTTCGACGAAATCAATTCTCGATGCGTTGCGACCGGCAAGCTTCCAGTAGCTATTCCAATCGAATTTTCCTGAATTATTGGACTCGGATCCAAAATTTCATCGCTTTTTACGATTCTGCGATTTTACTTAGTGGTACCCCTAGGGAAATCCGTAAAAATTGGTCGGATTCCGACGAGACCAATTCTCGATGCGTTGTGACCGGCAACCTTCCAGTAGATATTCCAATCGAGTTTTCCTGAATTATTTTACTCGTATAAAAATTTCACCACTTTTTACGATTTTTTAATTTTGGTAATTTTCCCTATTGGTACCCCTAGGAAAATCCGTAAAAATTCGTCGGATTCCGATGAAGCCAATTCTAAATGCGTTGTGACCGGCAAGCTTCCAGTAGCTATTCCAATCGAGTTTTCCTGAATTATTGGACTCGGATCCAAAATTTCACCACTTTTTACGACTTTTCGATTTGGGTAATTTTCCCTAGTGGTACCCCTAGGGAAATCCGTAAAAATTCGTCGGATTTCGACGAAGCAAATTCTGGATGCATTGTGACCGGCAAGCTTCCAGTAGCTATTCCAATCGAATTTTCCTGAATTATTGGACTCGGATCCAAAATTTCAACACTTTTTACGATTCTGCGATTTTACCTAGTGGTACCCCTAGGGAAATCCGTAAAAATTGGTCGGATTCCGACGAAGCCAATTCTCGATGCGTTGTGACCGGCAACCATCCAGTCGATATTCCAATCCAGTTTTCCTGAATTATTGGACTCGGATCAAAAATTTCACCACTTTTTACGATTTTTTAATTTTGGTAATTTTCCCTATTGGTACCCCTAGGAAATCCGTAAAAATTCGTCAGATTCCGATGAAGCCAATTCTAGATGCGTTGTGACCGGCAAGCTTCCAGTAGCTATTCCTATCGATTTTTCCTGAATTATTGGACTCGGATAAAAAATTTTACCACTTTTTACGATTTTGCGATTTTCCCTACTGGTACCCCTAGGAAAATCCGTAAAAATTCGTCGAATTCCGACGAAGCCTATTCTCGATGAGTTGTGACCGGCAAGCGTCCAGTAACTATTCCAATCGAGTTTTCCTGAATTATTGGACTCGGATCCAAAATTTCATAACTTTTTACGACTTTTCAATTTGTGTAATTTTCCTTAGTGGTACCCCTAGGGAAATTCGTAAAAATTCATCGAATTACGACGAAGCCAATTCTCGATGCATTGTGACCGGCAAGCTTCCAGTAGCTATTCCAATCGAGTTTTCCTGAATTATTGGACTCGGATCCAAAATTTTCCCACATTTTACGTTTTTTCGATTTTGGTGATTTTCCCTAGTGGTACCCCTAGGGAAATCCGTAAAAATTCGTCGGATTTCGATGAAGCCAATCTCGATGAATTATGACCGTCAAGCTTCCAGTAGCTATTCCAATCGAGTTTTCCTGAATTATTGGACTCGGATCCAAAATTTCACCACTTTTTACGATTTTGCGATTTTCCCTAGTGGTACCCCTAGGGAAATCCGTAAAAATTCGTCGGATTCCGACGAAACCAATTCTCGATACGCTGTGAACGGCAAGCTTCCAGTAGCTATTCCAATCGAGTTTTCCTGAATTATTGGACTCGGATCCAAAATTTCACCACTTTTTACGACTTTTCGATTTGGGTAATTTTCCCTAGTGGTACCCCTAGAGAAATCCGTAAAAATTCGTCGGATTCCGACGAAGCAAATTCTGGATGCATTGTAACGGGCAAGCTTCCAGTAGCTATTCCAATCGAGTTTTCCTGAATTATTGGACTCGGATCCAAAATTTCACCACTTTTTACGATTTTGCGATTTATCCTAGAGGTACACCTAGGGAAATCCGTAAAAATTCGTCGGATTCCGACGAAACCGATTCTCGATGCGTTCTGACCGGCAAGCTTCCAGTAGCTATTCCTATCGAGTTTTCCTGAATTATTGGACTCGGATCAAAAATTTTGCCACTTTTTACGATTTTTCGATTTTTTGGATTTTCCTAATTGGTACCCCTAGGAAAATCTGTAAAAATTCGTCGGATTTCGACGAAGCCAATTATCGATGCATTGTGACCGGCAAGCTTCCAGTAGTTATTCCAATCGAGTTTTCCTGAATTATTGGACTCGGAACCAAAATTTCACCACTTTTTACGATTTTTCGATTTTGGTGATTTTCCCTAGTGGTACCCCTAGGGAAATACGTAAAAATTCATCGGATTCCGACGAAGCCAATTCTTGATGCGTTGTGACCGGCAAGCTTCCAGTAGCTATTCCAATCGAATTTTCCTGAATTATTGGACTCGGATCCAAAATTTCTTCACTTTTTACGATTTTGCGATTTTACCTAGTCGTACCCCTAGGGAAATCCGTAAAAATTGGTCGGATTCCGATGAACCCAATTCTCGATGCGTTGTGACCGGCAACCTTCCAGTAGATATTCCTATCGAGTTTTCCTGAATTATTGGACTCGGATCAAAAATTTCACCACTTTTTACGATTTTTTAATTTGGTGATTTTTCCTATTGGTACCCCTAGGAAAATCCGTAAAAATTCGTCGGATTCCGATGAAGCCAATTCTAGATGCGTTGTGACCGGAAAGCTTCCAGTAGCTATTCCAATCGAGTTTTCCTGAATTATTGGACTCGGATCAAAAATTTCACCACTTTTTATGACTTTTCGATTTCGGTAATTTTCCCTAGTGGTACCCCTAGGGAAATCCGTAAAAATTCTTCGGATTCTGACGAAACCAATTCTGGATGCATTGTAACCGGCAAGCTTCCAGTAGCTATTCCAATCGAGTTTTCCTAAATTATTGGACTCGGATCCAAAATTTCACCACTTTTTACGATTTTGCGATTTTTCCTAGTGGTACCCCTAGGAAAATCCGTAAAAATTCGTCGGATTCCGACGAAACCAATTCTCGATGCGTTCTGACCGGCAAGCTTCCAGTAGCTATTCCTATCGAGTTTTCCTGAATTATTGGACTCGGATCAAAAATTTTGCCACTTTTTACGATTTTTCGATTTTGGTGATTTTCCCTATCGGTACCCTAGGAAAATCTGTAAAAATTCGTCGGATTCCAACGAAACCAATTATCGATGCGTTGTAACCGGCAATCTTCCAGTAGCTATTCCAATCGAGTTTTCCTTATTGGACTCGGAACAAAAATTTCACCACTTTTTACGATTTTTCGATTTTGGTGATTTTTCCTAGTGGTACCCCTAGGAAAATCCGTAAAAATTCGTCGGATTCCGATGAAACCAATTCTCGATGCGTTGTGATAGGCAAGTTTGCAGTAGCTATTCCAATCGAGTTTTCCTGAATTATTAGACTCGGATCAAAAATTTCACCACTTTTTACGATTTTTAATTTTGGTGATTTTCCCTATTGGTACCCCTAGGAAAATCCGTAAAAATTCGTCGGATTCCGATGAAGCCAATTCTAGATGCGTTGTGACCGGAAAGCTTCTAGTAGCTATTCCAATCGAGTTTTCCTTAATTATTGGACTCGGATCCAAAATTTCACCACTTTTTACGACTTTTCGATTTGGGTAAATTTCCTTAGTGGTACCCCTAGGGAAATCCGTAAAAATTCTTCGGATTCCGACGAAGCCAATTCTGGATGCATTGTAACCGGCAAGCTTCCAGTAGCTATTCCAATCAAGTTTTCCTGAATTATTGGACTCGGATCCAAAATTTCACCACTTTTTACGATTTTGCGATTTTTCCTACTGGTACCCCTAGGGAAATCCGTAAAAATTCGTCGGATTCCGACGAAACCAATTCTCAATGCGTTCTGACCGGCAACCTTCCAGTACCTATTCTTATCGAGTTTTCCTGAATTATTGGACTCGGATCAAAAATTTTGCCACTTTTTACGATTTTTCGATTTTGGTGATTTTCCTTATCAGTACCCCTAGGAAAATCTGTAAAAATTCGTTGGATTCCGACGAAGCCAATTATCGATGCGTTGTGACCGGCAAGCTTCCAGTAGCTATTCTAATCGAGTTTTCCTAAATTATTGGACTCGGAACCAAAATTTCACCACTTTTTACGATTTTTCGATTTTGGTGATTTTCCCTTGTGATACCCCTAGGGAAATCCATAAAAATTCGTCGGATTCCGACGAAACCAATTCTCGATGCGTTGTGACAGGCAAGTTTGCAGTAGCTATTCAATCGAGTTTTCCTGAATTATTGGACTCGGATCAAAAATTTCACCACTTTTTACCATTTTACGATTTTGGTGATTTTCCCTAGTAGTACCCCTCGAGAAATTCGTAAAAACTCATCGGATTCCGACGAAGCCAATTCTTGATGCGTTATGACCGCTAAGCTTCAAGTAGTTATTCCAATCGAGTTTTCCTGAATTATTGGACTCGGATCCAAAATTTCACCACTTTTTACGATTTTTCGATTTTTCCTTGTGGTACCACTATGGAAATCAGTAAAATTTCGGCGGATTCCAACGAATCCAATTCTCGATGCGTTTTGACCGGCAAGCTTCCAGTAGCTATTCCAATCGAGTTTTCCTGAATTATTGGACTCGGATCAAAAATTTCACCACTTTTTAAGACTTCTCGATTTTGGTGATTTTTCCTAGTGGTACCCCTAGGGAAATCCGTAAAAATTCATCGGATTCCGACGAAGCCAATTCTCGAGGTGTTGTGACCGGCAAGCTTCCAATAGCTATTCCACTCGAGTTTTCCTGAATTACTGGGACTCCGGATCCAAAATTTCACAATTTTTTATGATTTTTCGATTTTGGTGATTTTTCCCAGTGGTAACCCTAGGGAAAACCGTAAAAATTCGTCGGATTCCGATGAAACCAATTCTCGATGCGTTGTGACCGGCAAGTTTCCAGTAGCTATTCCAATCGAGTTTTCCTGAATTATTGGACTCGGATCAAAAATTTCATCACTTTTTACGATTTTTCGATATTCCCTAGAGGTACCCCTAGGAAAATCCATAAAAATTTGTCGGATTCCAACGAAGTCAATTCTCGATGCGTTGTGACCGGCAAGCTTCCAGTAGCTATTCCAATCGAGTTTTCCTGAATTATTGGACTCGGATCAAAAAATTTCACCACTTTTTACGATTTTTCGATTTTGGTGATTTTCTCTAGTGGTACCCCTAGGGAAATCCGTAAATATTCGTCGGATTCCGACGAAGCCAATTCTCGATGCGTTTTTACCGGCAAGCTTCCAGTAGCTATTCCAATCGAGTTTTCCTGAATTATTTTACTCGGATCAAACATTTCGCCACTTTTTACCATTTTTCAATTTTGGTGATTTTCCCTATTGGCCCTAGGGAAATCCGTAAAAATTCGTCGGACTCCGACGAAGCAAATTCTCGATGCGTTGTGACCGGCAAGCTTCCAGTAGCTATTCCAATTGAGTTTTCCTGAATTATTGGACTCGGATCAAAATTTCACTACTTTTTTACGATTTTTCGATTTTGGTGATTTTTCGTAGTGGTATCCCTAGGGAAATCCGTAAAAATTCATCGGATTTTTACGGATTTCCACGAAGCTAATTCTGGATGTGTTGTGACCGGCAAGCTTACTGTAGCTATTCCAATCGAGTTTTCCTAAATTATTGGACTCGGATCAAAAATTTCACCACTTTTTACGATTTTTCGATTTTGGTGATTTTCTGAAGTGGTACCCCTCGGAAAATCCATAAAAATTCGTCGGATTCCGACGAAACCAATTCTCGATGCGTTATGACCGCCAAGCTTCCAGTAGCTATTCCAATCGAGTTTTTCAGAATTATTGACTCGGATCCAAAATTTCACCACTTTTTACGATTTTTCGATTTTCACTAGTGGTACCCCTAAGGAAATCCATAAAAATTTGTCGGATTCCGACGAAACCAATTCTCGATGCGTTCTTACCGGCAAGCTTCCAGTAGCTATTCCTATCGAGTTTTCCTGAATTATTGGACTCGGATAAAAAATTTTGCCACTTTTTACGATTTTTCGATTTTGGTGATTTTCCCTATCGGTACCCCTAGGAAAATCTGTAAAAATTCATCGGATTTCGACGAAGCCTATTATCGATGCGTTGTGACCGGCAAGCTTCCAGTAGCTATTCCAATCGAGTTTTCCTGAATTATTGGACTCGGAATCAAAATTTTACTACTTTTTACGATTTTTCGATTTTGGTGATTTTTCCTAGTGGTACCCCTAGGGAAATACGTAAAAATTTGTCGGATTCCAACGAAGCCAATTCTTGATGTGTTGTGACCGGCAACCTTCCAGTAGATATTCCAATCGAGTTTTCCTGAATTATTGGACTCGGATCCAAAATTTCTTCACTTTTTACGATTTTACGATTTTACCTAGTCGTACCCCTAGGGAAATCCGTAAAAATTGGTCGGATTTCGATGAACCCAATTCTCGATGCGTTGTGACCGGCAACCTTCCAGTAGATATTCCAATCGAGTTTTCCTGAATTATTGGACTCGGATCAAAAATTTCACCACTTTTTACGATTTTTTAATTTTGGTGATTTTCCCTATTGGTACCCCTAGGAAAATCCGTAAAAATTCGTTGGATTCCGATGAATCCAATTCTAGATGTGTTGTGACCGAAAGCTTCCAGTAGCTATTCCAATCGAGTTTTCCTGAATTATTGGACTCGGATCGAAAATTTCACCACTTTTTATGACTTTTCGTTTAGGAAATCCGTAAAAATTCTTCGGATTCCGACGAAGCCAATTTTGGATGCATTGTAACCGGCAAGCTTCCAGTAGCTATTCCAATCGAGTTTTCCTGAATTATTGGATTCAGATCCAAAATTTCACCACTTTTTACGACTTTTCGATAGGGAAATCCATAAAAATTCTTCGGATTCCGACGAAGCCAATTCTGGATGCATTGTAACCGGCAAGCTTCCAGTAGCTATTCCAATCGAGTTTTCCTGAATTATTGGACTCGGATCCAAAATTTCACCACTTTTTACGATTTTCCGATTTTTCCTAGTGGTACCCCTAGGGAAATCTGTAAAAATTCGTCGGATTCCGACGAAACCAATTCTCGATGCGTTCTGACCGGCAAGCTTCCAGTAGCTATTCCTATCAAGTTTTCCTGAATTATTGGACTCGGATCAAAAATTTTGCCACTTTTTACGATTTTTCGATTTTGGTGATTTTCCCTATCGGTACCCTAGGAAAATCTGTAAAAATTCGTCGGATTCCGACGAAGCCAATTATCGATGCGTTGTGACCAGCAAGCTTCCAGTAGCTATTCCAATCGAGTTTTCCTGAATTATTGGACTCGGAACCAAAATTTCACCACTTTTACGATTTTTCGATTTTTGTGATTTTCCCTAATGGTACCCCTAGGGAAATCCGTAAAAATTGGTCGGATTCCGACGAAACCAATTCTTGATGCGTTGTGACAGGCAAGTTTGCAGTAGCTATTCCAATCGAGTTTTCCTAAATTATTGGACTCGGATCAAAAATTTCACCAATTTTTACGATTTTTCGATTTTTGTGATTTTCCCTATTAGTACCCCTCGAGAAATTCGTAAAAAGTCATCGGATTCCAACGAAGCCAATTCTTGATGCTTTATGACTGCTAAGCTTCCAGTAGCTATTCCAATCGAGTTTTCCTGAATATTGGACTCGGATCCAAAATTTCACCACTTTTTACGATTTTTCGATTTCTCTCTTGTGGTACCCCTAGGGAAATCCGTAAAATTTCGGCGGATTCCAACGAAGCCAATTCTCGATGCGTTGTGACCCGGCAAGCTTCCATTAGCTATTCCAATCGAGTTTTCCTGAATTATTGGACTCGGATCAAAAATTTCACCACTTTTACAATTTTGCGATTTTCTTAGTGGTACCCGTAGGGAAATCCGTAAAAATTCGTCGGATTCCAACGAAACCAATTCTCGATGCGTTGTGACCGGAAAGCTTCCAGTAGCTATTCCAATCGAGTTTTCCTGAATTATTGGACTCGGATCAAAAATTTCACCACTTTTTACGACTTTTCGATTTGGGTAATTTTCCCTAGTGGTACCCCTAGGAAAATCCGTAAAATTTCGTCGCATTCCGACAAAACCAATTCTTGATGCGTTCTGACCGGAAAGCTTCCAGTAGCTATTCTTATCGAGTTTTCCTGAATTATTGGACTCGGTTCAAAAATTTTGCCACTTTTTACGATTTTTCGATTTTGGTGATTTTCCCTATCGGTACCCCTAGGAAAATCTGTAAAAATTCGTCGGATTCCGACGAAGCCAATTATCGATGCGTTGTGACCGGCAAGCTTCCAGTAGCTATTCGAATCGAGTTTTCCTGAATTATTGGACTCGGAACCAAAATTTCACCACTTTTTACGATTTTTCGATTTTGGTGATTTTCCCTAGTGGTACCCCTAGGGAAATACGTAAAAATTCGTCGGATTCCGACGAAGCCAATTCTTGATGCGTTGTGATCGGCAAGCTTCCAGTAGCTATTCCAATCGAATTTTCCTGAATTATTGGACTCGGATCCAAAATTTCATCACTTTTTACGATTCTGCGATTTTACCTAGTGGTACCCTAGGGAAATCCGTAAAAATTGGTTGAATTCCGACGAAGCCAATTCTCGATGCGTTGTGACCGGCGGCAACCTTCCAGTAGATATTCCAATCGAGTTTTCCTGAATTATTAGACTCGGATCAAAAATTTCACCACTTTTTACGATTTTTTAATTTTGGTGATTTTCCCTATTGGTACCCCTAGGAAAATCCGTAAAAATTCGTCGGATTCCGATGAAGCCAATTCTAGATGCGTTGTGACCGGCAAGCTTCCAGTAGCTATTCCAATCGAGTTTTCCTGAATTATTGGACTCGGAACAAAAATTCACCACTTTTTACGATTTTTCGATTTTGGTGATTTTCCCTAGTGGTACCCCTAGGGAAATCCGTAAAAATTCGTCGGATTCCGACGAAACCAATTCTTGATGCGTTGTGACAGGCAAGTTTGCAGTAGCTATCCCAATTGAGTTTTCCTGAATTGTTGGACTCGGATCAAAAATTTCATCACTTTTTTACGATTTTTCGATTTTGGTGATTTTCCCTAGTAGTACCCCTCGAGAAATTCGTAAAAACTCATCGGATTCCGACGAAGCCAATTCTTGATGCGTTATGACCGCTAAGCTTCCAGTAGCAATTCCAATCGAGTTTTCCTGAATTATGGGACTCGGATCAAAAATTTCACCACTTTTTACGATTTTTCGATTTTTCCTAGTGGTACCCCTAGGAAAATCCGTAAAAATTCGTCGAATTCCGACGAAGCCTATTCTCGATGCATTGTGACCGGCAAGCTTCCAGTAGCTATTCCAATCGAGTTTTCCTGAATTATTGGACTCGGATCCAAAATTTTCCCACATTTTACGATTTTTCGATTTTGGTGATTTTTCCTAGTGGTACCCCTAGGGAAATCCGTAAAATTTCGGCGGATTCCAACGAAGCCAATTCTCGATGCGTTGTGACCGGCAAGCTTCCAGTAGCTATTCCAATCGAGTTTTCCTGAATTATTGGACTCGGATCAAAAATTTCACCACTTTTACAATTTTGCAATTTTCCTTAGTGGTACCCGTAGGGAAATCCGTAAAAATTCGTCGGATTCCGACGAAACCAATTCTCGATGCGTTGTGACCGGCAAGCTTCCAGTAGCTATTCCAATCGAGTTTTCCTGAATTATTGGACTCTGATAAAAAATTTCACCACTTTTTACGACTTTTCGATTTGGGTAATTTTCCTTAGTGGACCCCTAGGGAAATCCGTAAAAAGTCGTCGGTTTCCGACGAAGCCAATTCTTGATGCATTGTAACCGGAAAGCTTCCAGTAGCTATTCCAATCGAATTTTCCTGAATTATTGGACTCGAATCCAAAATTTCTTCACTTTTTACGATTCTGCGATTTTACCTAGTGGTACCCCTAAGGAAATCCGTAAAAAATTGGTCGGATTCCGACGAAGCCAATTCTCGATGCGTTGTGACCGGCAACCTTCCAGTAGATATTCCAATCAAGTTTTCCTGAAATATTTTACTCGGATCAAAAATTTCATCACTTTTTACGATTTTTTAATTTTGGTAATTTTCCCTATTGGTACCCCTAGGAAAATCCGTAAAAATTCGTCGAATCCGATGAAGCCAATTCTAGATGCGTTGTGACCGGCAAGCTTCCAGTAGCTATTCCTATCGAGTTTTCCTAAAATATTGGACTCGGATCAAAAATTTTACCACTTTTTACGATTTTGCGATTTTCCCTACTGGTACCCCAAGGAAAATCCGTAAAAATTCGTCGACTTCCGACGAAGCCTATTCTCGATGCGTTGTGACCGGCAAGCTTCCAGTAGCTATTCCAATCGAGTTTTCCTGAATTATTGGACTCGGATCCAAAATTTCATCACTTTTTACGACTTTTCGATTTGTGTAATTTTCCTTAGTGGTACCCCTAGGGAAATCCGTAAAAATTCATTCGGATTCCGATGAATCCAATTCTCGATGCATTGTGACCGGCAAGCTTCCAGTAGCTATTCCAATCGAGTTTTCCTGAATTATTGGACTCGGATCCAAAATTTTTCCACATTTTACGATTTTTCCATTTTGGTGATTTTCCCTAGTGGTACCCCTAAGGAAATCCGTAAAAATTCGTCGGATTCCGATGAAGCCAATTCTCGATAAATTATGACCGGCAAGCTTCCAGTAGCTATTCCAATCGAGTTTTCCTGAATTATTGGACTCGGATCATAAATTTCACCACTTTTTGCGATTTTGCGATTTTCCCTAGTGGTACCCCTAGGGAAATCCGTAAAAAATCGTCGGATTCCGACGAAACCAATTCTCGATGCGTTGTGACCGGCAAGCTTCCAAAAGCTATTCCAATCGAGTTTTCCTGAATTATTGGACTCGGATCAAAAATTTCACCACTTTTTACGACTTTTCGATTTGGGTAATTTTCCCTAGTGGTACCCCTAGGGAAATCCGTAAAAATTCGTCGGATTCCGACGAAGCCAATTCTGGATGCATTGTAATGGGCAAGCTTCCAGTAGCTATTCCAATCGAGTTTTCCTGAATTATTGAACTCGGATCCAAAATTTCACCACTTTTTACGATTTTGCGATTTTTCTTAGTGGTACCCCTAGGAAAATCCGTAAAATTTCGTCGCATTCCGACAAAACCAATTCTTGATGCGTTCTGACCGGAAAGCATCCAGTAGCTATTCTTATCGAGTTTTCCTGAATTATTGGACTCGGTTCAAAAATTTTGCCACTTTTTACGATTTTTCGATTTTGGTGATTTTCCCTATCGGTACCCCCTAGGAAAATCTGTAAAAATTCGTCGGATTCCGACGAAGCCAATTATCGATGCGTTGTGACCGGCAAGCTTCCAGTAGCTATTCGAATCGAGTTTTCCTGAATTATTGGACTCGGAACCAAAATTTCACCACTTTTTACGATTTTTCGATTTTGGTGATTTTCCCTAGTGGTACCCCTAGGGAAATACGTAAAAATTCGTCGGATTCCGACGAAGCCAATTCTTGATGCGTTGTGATCGGCAAGCTTCCAGTAGCTATTCCAATCGAATTTTCCTGAATTATTGGACTCGGATCCAAAATTTCATCACTTTTTACGATTCTCTGCGATTTTACCTAGTGGTACCGTAGGGAAATCCGTAAAAATTGGTTGAATTCCGACGAAGCCAATTCTCGATGCGTTGTGACCGGCAACCTTCCAGTAGATATTCCAATCGAGTTTTCCTGAATTATTAGACTCGGATCAAAAATTTCACCACTTTTTACGATTTTTTAATTTTGGTGATTTTCCCTATTGGTACCCCTAGGAAAATCCGTAAAAATTCGTCGGATTCTGATGAAGCCAATTCTAGATGCGTTGTGACCGGCAAGCTTCCAGTAGCTATTCCAATCGAGTTTTCCTGAATTATTGGACTCGGAACAAAAATTCACCACTTTTTACGATTTTTCGATTTGGTGATTTTCCCTAGTGGTACCCCTAGGAAAATCCGTAAAAATTCGTCGGATTCCGACGAAACCAATTCTCGATGCGTTGTGACAGGCAAGTTTGCAGTAGCTATCCCAATCGAGTTTTCCTGAATTGTTGGACTCGGATCAAAAATTTTACCACTTTTTACGATTTTTCGATTTTCCCTAGTAGTACCCCTCGAGAAATTCGTAAAAACTCATCGGATTCCGACGAAGCCAATTCTTGATGCATTATGACCGCTAAACTTCCAGTAGCAATTCCAATCGAGTTTTCCTGAATTATGGGACTCGGATCAAAAATTTCACCACTTTTTACGATTTTTCGATTTTTCCTAGTGGTACCCCTAGGAAAATCCGTAAAAATTCGTCGAATTCCGACGAAGCCTATTCTCGATGCATTGTGACCGGCAAGCTTCCAGTAGCTATTCCAATCGAGTTTTCCTGAATTATTGGACTCGGATCCAAAATTTCCCCACATTTTACGATTTTTCGATTTTGGTGATTTTTCCTAGTGGTACCCCTAGGGAAATCCGTAAAAATTCGTCGGATTCCGACGAAGCCAATTCTCAATGCGTTGTGATCGGCAAGCTTCCAGTAGCTATTCCAATCGAGTTTTCCTGAATTATTGGACTCGGATCCAAAATTTCATCACTTTTTACGATTCTGCGATTTTACCTAGTGGTACCCTAGGGAAATCCGTAAAAATTGGTTGAATTCCGACGAAGCCAATTCTCGATGCGTTGTGACCGGCAACCTTCCAGTAGATATTCCAATCGAGTTTTCCTGAATTATTAGACTCGGATCAAAAATTTCACCACTTTTTACGATTTTTTAATTTTGGTGATTTTCCCTATTGGTACCCCTAGGAAAATCCGTAAAAATTCGTCGGATTCCGATGAAGCCAATTCTAGATGCGTTGTGACCGGCAAGCTTCCAGTAGCTATTCCAATCGAGTTTTCCTGAATTATTGGACTCGGAACAAAAATTCACCACTTTTTACGATTTTTCGATTTTGGTGATTTTCCCTAGTGGTACCCCTAGGGAAATCCGTAAAAATTCGTCGGATTCCGACGAAACCAATTCTCGATGCGTTGTGACAGGCAAGTTTGCAGTAGCTATCCCAATCGAGTTTTCCTGAATTGTTGGACTCGGATCAAAAATTTCATCACTTTTTACGATTTTTCGATTTTGGTGATTTTCCCTAGTAGTACCCCTCGAGAAATTCGTAAAAACTCATCGGATTCCGACGAAGCCAATTCTTGATGCGTTATGACCGCTAAGCTTCCAGTAGCAATTCCAATCGAGTTTTCCTGAATTATGGGACTCGGATCAAAAATTTCACCACTTTTTACGATTTTTCGATTTTCCCTAGTGGTACCCCTAGGAAAATCCGTAAAAATTCGTCGAATTCCGACGAAGCCTATTCTCGATGCATTGTGACCGGCAATCTTCCAGTAGCTATTCCAATCGAGTTTTCCTGAATTATTGGACTCGGATCCAAAATTTTCCCACATTTTACGATTTTTCGATTTTGGTGATTTTTTCCTAGTGGTACCCCTAGGGAAATCCGTAAAATTTCGGCGGATTCCAACGAAGCCAATTCTCGATGCGTTGTGACCGGCAAGCTTCCAGTAGCTATTCCAATCGAGTTTTCCTGAATTATTGGACTCGGATCAAAAATTTCACCACTTTTTACAATTTTGCAATTTTCCTTAGTGGTACCCGTAGGGAAATCCGTAAAAATTCGTCGGATTCCGACGAAACCAATTCTCGATGCGTTGTGACCGGCAAGCTTCCAGTAGCTATTCCAATCGAGTTTTCCTGAATTATTGGACTCTGATAAAAAATTTCACCACTTTTTACGACTTTTCGATTTGGGTAATTTTCCTTAGTGGTACCCCTAGGGAAATCCGTAAAAAGTCGTCGGTTTCCGACGAAGCCAATTCTTGATGCATTGTAACCGGAAAGCTTCCAGTAGCTATTCCAATCGAATTTTCCTGAATTATTGGACTCGAATCCAAAATTTCTTCACTTTTTACGATTCTGCGATTTTACCTAGTGGTACCCCTAAGGAAATCCGTAAAAATTGGTCGGATTCCGACGAAGCCAATTCTCGATGCGTTGTGACCGGCAACCTTCCAGTAGATATTCCAATCAAGTTTTCCTGAAATATTTTACTCGGATCAAAAATTTCATCACTTTTTACGATTTTTTAATTTTGGTAATTTTCCCTATTGGTACCCCTAGGAAAATCCGTAAAAATTCGTCGAATTCCGATGAAGCCAATTCTAGATGCGTTGTGACCGGCAAGCTTCCAGTAGCTATTCCTATCGAGTTTTCCTAAAATATTGGACTCGGATCAAAAATTTTACCACTTTTTACGATTTTGCGATTTTCCCTACTGGTACCCCAAGGAAAATCCGTAAAAATTCGTCGACTTCCGACGAAGCCTATTCTCGATGCGTTGTGACCGGCAAGCTTCCAGTAGCTATTCCAATCGAGTTTTCCTGAATTATTGGACTCGGATCCAAAATTTCATCACTTTTTACGACTTTTCGATTTGTGTAATTTTCCTTAGTGGTACCCCTAGGGAAATCCGTAAAAATTCATCGGATTCCGACGAATCCAATTCTCGATGCATTGTGACCGGCAAGCTTCCAGTAGCTATTCCAATCGAGTTTTCCTGAATTATTGGACTCGGATCCAAAATTTTTCCACATTTTACGATTTTTCCATTTTGGTGATTTTTCCTAGTGGTACCCCTAAGGAAATCCGTAAAAATTCGTCGGATTCCGATGAAGCCAATTCTCGATAAATTATGACCGGCAAGCTTCCAGTAGCTATTCCAATCGAGTTTTCCTGAATTATTGGACTCGGATCATAAATTTCACCACTTTTTGCGATTTTGCGATTTTCCCTAGTGGTACCCCTAGGGAAATCCGTAAAAAATCGTCGGATTCCGACGAAACCAATTCTCGATGCGTTGTGACCGGCAAGCTTCCAAAAGCTATTCCAATCGAGTTTTCCTGAATTATTGGACTCGGATCAAAAATTTCACCACTTTTTACGACTTTTCGATTTGGGTAATTTTCCCTAGTGGTACCCCTAGGGAAATCCGTAAAAATTCGTCGGATTCCGACGAAGCCAATTCTGGATGCATTGTAATGGGCAAGCTTCCAGTAGCTATTCCAATCGAGTTTTCCTGAATTATTGAACTCGGATCCAAAATTTCACCATTTTTTACGATTTTGCGATTTTTCTTAGTGGTACCCCTAGGAAAATCCGTAAAATTTCGTCGCATTCCGACAAAACCAATTCTTGATGCGTTCTGACCGGAAAGCTTCCAGTAGCTATTCTTATCGAGTTTTCCTGAATTATTGGACTCGGTTCAAAAATTTTGCCACTTTTTACGATTTTTCGATTTTGGTGATTTTCCCTATCGGTACCCCTAGGAAAATCTGTAAAAATTCGTCGGATTCCGACGAAGCCAATTATCGATGCGTTGTGACCGGCAAGCTTCCAGTAGCTATTCGAATCGAGTTTTCCTGAATTATTGGACTCGGAACCAAAATTTCACCACTTTTTACGATTTTTCGATTTTGGTGATTTTCCCTAGTGGTACCCCTAGGGAAATACGTAAAAATTCGTCGGATTCCGACGAAACCAATTCTTGATGCGTTGTGATCGGCAAGCTTCCAGTAGCTATTCCAATCGAATTTTCCTGAATTATTGGACTCGGATCCAAAATTTCATCACTTTTTACGATTCTGCGATTTTACCTAGTGGTACCGTAGGGAAATCCGTAAAAATTGGTTGAATTCCGACGAAGCCAATTCTCGATGCGTTGTGACCGGCAACCTTCCAGTAGATATTCCAATCGAGTTTTCCTGAATTATTAGACTCGGATCAAAAATTTCACCACTTTTTACGATTTTTTAATTTTGGTGATTTTCCCTATTGGTACCCCTAGGAAAATCCGTAAAAATTCGTCGGATTCTGATGAAGCCAATTCTAGATGCGTTGTGACCGGCAAGCTTCCAGTAGCTATTCCAATCGAGTTTTCCTGAATTATTGGACTCGGAACAAAAATTCACCACTTTTTACGATTTTTCGATTTTGGTGATTTTCCCTAGTGGTACCCCTAGGAAAATCCGTAAAAATTCGTCGGATTCCGACGAAACCAATTCTCGATGCGTTGTGACAGGCAAGTTTGCAGTAGCTATCCCAATCGAGTTTTCCTGAATTGTTGGACTCGGATCAAAAATTTTACCACTTTTTACGATTTTTCGATTTTCCCTAGTAGTACCCCTCGAGAAATTCGTAAAAACTCATCGGATTCCGACGAAGCCAATTCTTGATGCATTATGACCGCTAAACTTCCAGTAGCAATTCCAATCGAGTTTTCCTGAATTATGGGACTCGGATCAAAAATTTCACCACTTTTTACGATTTTTCGATTTTTCCTAGTGGTACCCCTAGGAAAATCCGTAAAAATTCGTCGAATTCCGACGAAGCCTATTCTCGATGCATTGTGACCGGCAAGCTTCCAGTAGCTATTCCAATCGAGTTTTCCTGAATTATTAGACTCGGATCCAAAATTTCCCCACATTTTACGATTTTTCGATTTTGGTGATTTTCCCTAGTGGTACCCCTAGGGAAATCCGTAAAATTTCGGCGGATTCCAACGAAGCCAATTCTTGATGCGTTGTAACCGGCAAGCTTCCAGTAGCTATTCCAATCGAGTTTTCCTGAATTATTGGACTCGGATCCAAAATTTCATCACTTTTTACGATTCTGCGATTTTACCTAGTGGTACCCTAGGGAAATCCGTAAAAATTGGTTGAATTCCGACGAAACCAATTCTCGATGCGTTGTGACCGGCAACCTTCCAGTAGATATTCCAATCGAGTTTTCCTGAATTATTAGACTCGGATCAAAAATTTCACCACTTTTTACGATTTTTTAATTTTGGTGATTTTCCCTATTGGTACCCCTAGGAAAATCCGTAAAAATTCGTCGGATTCCGATGAAGCCAATTCTAGATGCGTTGTGACCGGCAAGCTTCCAGTAGCTATTCCAATCGAGTTTTCCTGAATTATTGGACTCGGAACAAAAATTCACCACTTTTTACGATTTTTCGATTTTGGTGATTTTCCCTAGTGGTACCCCTAGGGAAATCCGTAAAAATTCGTCGGATTCCGACGAAACCAATTCTCGATGCGTTGTGACAGGCAAGTTTGCAGTAGCTATCCCAATCGAGTTTTCCTGAATTGTTGGACTCGGATCAAAAATTTCATCACTTTTTACGATTTTTCGATTTTGGTGATTTTCCCTAGTAGTACCCCTCGAGAAATTCGTAAAAACTCATCGGATTCCGACGAAGCCAATTCTTGATGCGTTATGACCGCTAAGCTTCCAGTAGCAATTCGAATCGAGTTTTCCTGAATTATGGGACTCGGATCAAAAATTTCACCACTTTTTACGATTTTTCGATTTTCCCTAGTGGTACCCCTAGGAAAATCCGTAAAAATTCGTCGAATTCCGACGAAGCCTATTCTCGATGCATTGTGACCGGCAAGCTTCCAGTAGCTATTCCAATCGAGTTTTCCTGAATTATTGGACTCGGATCCAAAATTTTCCCACATTTTACGATTTTTCGATTTTGGTGATTTTTCCTAGTGGTACCCCTAGGGAAATCCGTAAAATTTCGGCGGATTCCAACGAAGCCAATTCTCGATGCGTTGTGACCGGCAAGCTTCCAGTAGCTATTCCAATCGAGTTTTCCTGAATTATTGGACTCGGATCAAAAATTTCACCACTTTTTACAATTTTGCAATTTTCCTTAGTGGTACCCGTAGGGAAATCCGTAAAAATTCGTCGGATTCCGACGAAACCAATTCTCGATGCGTTGTGACCGGCAAGCTTCCAGTAGCTATTCCAATCGAGTTTTCCTGAATTATTGGACTCTGATAAAAAATTTCACCACTTTTTACGACTTTTCGATTTGGGTAATTTTCCTTAGTGGTACCCCTAGGGAAATCCGTAAAAAGTCGTCGGTTTCCGACGAAGCCAATTCTTGATGCATTGTAACCGGAAAGCTTCCAGTAGCTATTCCAATCGAATTTTCCTGAATTATTGGACTCGAATCCAAAATTTCTTCACTTTTTACGATTCTGCGATTTTACCTAGTGGTACCCCTAAGGAAATCCGTAAAAATTGGTCGGATTCCGACGAAGCCAATTCTCGATGCGTTGTGACCGGCAACCTTCCAGTAGATATTCCAATCAAGTTTTCCTGAAATATTTTACTCGGATCAAAAATTTCATCACTTTTTACGATTTTTTAATTTTGGTAATTTTCCCTATTGGTACCCCTAGGAAAATCCGTAAAAATTCGTCGAATTCCGATGAAGCCAATTCTAGATGCGTTGTGACCGGCAAGCTTCCAGTAGCTATTCCTATCGAGTTTTCCTAAAATATTGGACTCGGATCAAAAATTTTACCACTTTTTACGATTTTGCGATTTTCTCTACTGGTACCCCAAGGAAAATCCGTAAAAATTCGTCGACTTCCGACGAAGCCTATTCTCGATGCGTTGTGACCGGCAAGCTTCCAGTAGCTATTCCAATCGAGTTTTCCTGAATTATTGGACTCGGATCCAAAATTTCATCACTTTTTACGACTTTTCGATTTGTGTAATTTTCCTTAGTGGTACCCCTAGGGAAATCCGTAAAAATTCATCGGATTCCGACGAATCCAATTCTCGATGCATTGTGACCGGCAAGCTTCCAGTAGCTATTCCAATCGAGTTTTCCTGAATTATTGGACTCGGATCCAAAATTTTTCCACATTTTACGATTTTTCCATTTTGGTGATTTTCCCTAGTGGTACCCCTAAGGAAATCCGTAAAAATTCGTCGGATTCCGATGAAGCCAATTCTCGATAAATTATGACCGGCAAGCTTCCAGTAGCTATTCCAATCGAGTTTTCCTGAATTATTGGACTCGGATCATAAATTTCACCACTTTTTGCGATTTTGCGATTTTCCCTAGTGGTACCCCTAGGGAAATCCGTAAAAAATCGTCGGATTCCGACGAAACCAATTCTCGATGCGTTGTGACCGGCAAGCTTCCAAAAGCTATTCCAATCGAGTTTTCCTGAATTATTGGACTCGGATCAAAAATTTCACCACTTTTTATGACTTTTCGATTTGGGTAATTTTCCCTAGTGGTACCCCTAGGGAAATCCGTAAAAATTCGTCGGATTCCGACGAAGCCAATTCTGGATGCATTGTAATGGGCAAGCTTCCAGTAGCTATTCCAATCGAGTTTTCCTGAATTATTGAACTCGGATCCAAAATTTCACCACTTTTTACGATTTTGCGATTTTTCTTAGTGGTACCCCTAGGAAAATCCGTAAAATTTCGTCGCATTCCGACAAAACCAATTCTTGATGCGTTCTGACCGGAAAGCTTCCAGTAGCTATTCTTATCGAGTTTTCCTGAATTATTGGACTCGGTTCAAAAATTTTGCCACTTTTTACGATTTTTCGATTTTGGTGATTTTCCCTATCGGTACCCCTAGGAAAATCTGTAAAAATTCGTCGGATTCCGACGAAGCCAATTATCGATGCGTTGTGACCGGCAAGCTTCCAGTAGCTATTCGAATCGAGTTTTCCTGAATTATTGGACTCGGAACCAAAATTTCACCACTTTTTACGATTTTTCGATTTTGGTGATTTTCCCTAGTGGTACCCCTAGGGAAATACGTAAAAATTCGTCGGATTCCGACGAAGCCAATTCTTGATGCGTTGTGATCGGCAAGCTTCCAGTAGCTATTCCAATCGAATTTTCCTGAATTATTGGACTCGGATCCAAAATTTCATCACTTTTTACGATTCTGCGATTTTACCTAGTGGTACCGTAGGGAAATCCGTAAAAATTGGTTGAATTCCGACGAAGCCAATTCTCGATGCGTTGTGACCGGCAACCTTCCAGTAGATATTCCAATCGAGTTTTCCTGAATTATTAGACTCGGATCAAAAATTTCACCACTTTTCACGATTTTTTAATTTTGGTGATTTTCCCTATTGGTACCCCTAGGAAAATCCGTAAAAATTCGTCGGATTCTGATGAAGCCAATTCTAGATGCGTTGTGACCGGCAAGCTTCCAGTAGCTATTCCAATCGAGTTTTCCTGAATTATTGGACTCGGAACAAAAATTCACCACTTTTTACGATTTTTCGATTTTGGTGATTTTCCCTAGTGGTACCCCTAGGAAAATCCGTAAAAATTCGTCGGATTCCGACGAAACCAATTCTCGATGCGTTGTGACAGGCAAGTTTGCAGTAGCTATCCCAATCGAGTTTTCCTGAATTGTTGGACTCGGATCAAAAATTTTACCACTTTTTACGATTTTTCGATTTTCCCTAGTAGTACCCCTCGAGAAATTCGTAAAAACTCATCGGATTCCGACGAAGCCAATTCTTGATGCATTATGACCGCTAAACTTCCAGTAGCAATTCCAATCGAGTTTTCCTGAATTATGGGACTCGGATCAAAAATTTCACCACTTTTTACGATTTTTCGATTTTTCCTAGTGGTACCCCTAGGAAAATCCGTAAAAATTCGTCGAATTCCGACGAAGCCTATTCTCGATGCATTGTGACCGGCAAGCTTCCAGTAGCTATTCCAATCGAGTTTTCCTGAATTATTAGACTCGGATCCAAAATTTCCCCACATTTTACGATTTTTCGATTTTGGTGATTTTCCCTAGTGGTACCCCTAGGGAAATCCGTAAAATTTCGGCGGATTCCAACGAAGCCAATTCTTGATGCGTTGTAACCGGCAAGCTTCCAGTAGCTATTCCAATCGAGTTTTCCTGAATTATTGGACTCGGATCTAAAATTTCATCACTTTTTACGATTCTGCGATTTTACCTAGTGGTACCCTAGGGAAATCCGTAAAAATTGGTTGAATTCCGACGAAGCCAATTCTCGATGCGTTGTGACCGGCAACCTTCCAGTAGATATTCCAATCGAGTTTTCCTGAATTATTAGACTCGGATCAAAAATTTCACCACTTTTTACGATTTTTTAATTTTGGTGATTTTCCCTATTGGTACCCCTAGGAAAATCCGTAAAAATTCGTCGGATTCCGATGAAGCCAATTCTAGATGCGTTGTGACCGGCAAGCTTCCAGTAGCTATTCCAATCGAGTTTTCCTGAATTATTGGACTCGGAACAAAAATTCACCACTTTTTACGATTTTTCGATTTTGGTGATTTTCCCTAGTGGTACCCCTAGGGAAATCCGTAAAAATTCGTCGGATTCCGACGAAACCAATTCTCGATGCGTTGTGACAGGCAAGTTTGCAGTAGCTATCCCAATCGAGTTTTCCTGAATTGTTGGACTCGGATCAAAAATTTCATCACTTTTTACGATTTTTCGATTTTGGTGATTTTCCCTAGTAGTACCCCTCGAGAAATTCGTAAAAACTCATCGGATTCCGACGAAGCCAATTCTTGATGCGTTATGACCGCTAAGCTTCCAGTAGCAATTCGAATCGAGTTTTCCTGAATTATGGGACTCGGATCAAAAATTTCACCACTTTTTACGATTTTTCGATTTTCCCTAGTGGTACCCCTAGGAAAATCCGTAAAAATTCGTCGAATTCCGACGAAGCCTATTCTCGATGCATTGTGACCGGCAAGCTTCCAGTAGCTATTCCAATCGAGTTTTCCTGAATTATTGGACTCGGATCCAAAATTTTCCCACATTTTACGATTTTTCGATTTTGGTGATTTTTCCTAGTGGTACCCCTAGGGAAATCCGTAAAATTTCGGCGGATTCCAACGAAGCCAATTCTCGATGCGTTGTGACCGGCAAGCTTCCAGTAGCTATTCCAATCGAGTTTTCCTGAATTATTGGACTCGGATCAAAAATTTCACCACTTTTTACAATTTTGCAATTTTCCTTAGTGGTACCCGTAGGGAAATCCGTAAAAATTCGTCGGATTCCGACGAAACCAATTCTCGATGCGTTGTGACCGGCAAGCTTCCAGTAGCTATTCCAATCGAGTTTTCCTGAATTATTGGACTCTGATAAAAAATTTCACCACTTTTTACGACTTTTCGATTTGGGTAATTTTCCTTAGTGGTACCCCTAGGGAAATCCGTAAAAAGTCGTCGGTTTCCGACGAAGCCAATTCTTGATGCATTGTAACCGGAAAGCTTCCAGTAGCTATTCCAATCGAATTTTCCTGAATTATTGGACTCGAATCCAAAATTTCTTCACTTTTTACGATTCTGCGATTTTACCTAGTGGTACCCCTAAGGAAATCCGTAAAAATTGGTCGGATTCCGACGAAGCCAATTCTCGATGCGTTGTGACCGGCAACCTTCCAGTAGATATTCCAATCAAGTTTTCCTGAAATATTTTACTCGGATCAAAAATTTCATCACTTTTTACGATTTTTTAATTTTGGTAATTTTCCCTATTGGTACCCCTAGGAAAATCCGTAAAAATTCGTCGAATTCCGATGAAGCCAATTCTAGATGCGTTGTGACCGGCAAGCTTCCAGTAGCTATTCCTATCGAGTTTTCCTAAAATATTGGACTCGGATCAAAAATTTTACCACTTTTTACGATTTTGCGATTTTCCCTACTGGTACCCCAAGGAAAATCCGTAAAAATTCGTCGACTTCCGACGAAGCCTATTCTCGATGCGTTGTGACCGGCAAGCTTCCAGTAGCTATTCCAATCGAGTTTTCCTGAATTATTGGACTCGGATCCAAAATTTCATCACTTTTTACGACTTTTCGATTTGTGTAATTTTCCTTAGTGGTACCCCTAGGGAAATCCGTAAAAATTCATCGGATTCCGACGAATCCAATTCTCGATGCATTGTGACCGGCAAGCTTCCAGTAGCTATTCCAATCGAGTTTTCCTGAATTATTGGACTCGGATCCAAAATTTTTCCACATTTTACGATTTTTCCATTTTGGTGATTTTCCCTAGTGGTACCCCTAAGGAAATCCGTAAAAATTCGTCGGATTCCGATGAAGCCAATTCTCGATAAATTATGACCGGCAAGCTTCCAGTAGCTATTCCAATCGAGTTTTCCTGAATTATTTGACTCGGATCATAAATTTCACCACTTTTTGCGATTTTGCGATTTTCCCTAGTGGTACCCCTAGGGAAATCCGTAAAAAATCGTCGGATTCCGACGAAACCAATTCTCGATGCGTTGTGACCGGCAAGCTTCCAAAAGTTATTCCAATCGAGTTTTCCTGAATTATTGGACTCGGATCAAAAATTTCACCACTTTTTATGACTTTTCGATTTGGGTAATTTTCCCTAGTGGTACCCCTAGGGAAATCCGTAAAAATTCGTCGGATTCCGACGAAGCCAATTCTGGATGCATTGTAATGGGCAAGCTTCCAGTAGCTATTCCAATCGAGTTTTCCTGAATTATTGAACTCGGATCCAAAATTTCACCACTTTTTATGATTTTGCGATTTTTCTTAGTGGTACCCCTAGGAAAATCCGTAAAATTTCGTCGCATTCCGACAAAACCAATTCTTGATGCGTTCTGACCGGAAAGCTTCCAGTAGCTATTCTTATCGAGTTTTCCTGAATTATTGGACTCGGTTCAAAAATTTTGCCACTTTTTACGATTTTTCGATTTTGGTGATTTTCCCTATCGGTACCCCTAGGAAAATCTGTAAAAATTCGTCGGATTCCGACGAAGCCAATTATCGATGCGTTGTGACCAGCAAGCTTCCAGTAGCTATTCGAATCGAGTTTTCCTGAATTATTGGACTCGGAACCAAAATTTCACCACTTTTTACGATTTTTCGATTTTGGTGATTTTCCCTAGTGGTACCCCTAGGGAAATACGTAAAAATTCGTCGGATTCCGACAAAGCCAATTCTTGATGCGTTGTGATCGGCAAGCTTCCAGTAGCTATTCCAATCGAATTTTCCTGAATTATTGGACTCGGATCCAAAATTTCATCACTTTTTACGATTCTGCGATTTTACCTAGTGGTACCGTAGGGAAATCCGTAAAAATTGGTTGAATTCCGACGAAGCCAATTCTCGATGCGTTGTGACCGGCAAACTTCCAGTAGATATTCCAATCGAGTTTTCCTGAATTATTAGACTCGGATCAAAAATTTCACCACTTTTTACGATTTTTTAATTTTGGTGATTTTCCCTATTGGTACCCCTAGGAAAATCCGTAAAAATTCGTCGGATTCTGATGAAGCCAATTCTAGATGCGTTGTGACCGGCAAGCTTCCAGTAGCTATTCCAATCGAGTTTTCCTGAATTATTGGACTCGGAACAAAAATTCACCACTTTTTACGATTTTTCGATTTTGGTGATTTTCCCTAGTGGTACCCCTAGGGAAATCCGTAAAAATTCGTCGGATTCCGACGAAACCAATTCTCGATGCGTTGTGACAGGCAAGTTTGCAGTAGCTATCCCAATCGAGTTTTCCTGAATTGTTGGACTCGGATCAAAAATTTTACCACTTTTTACGATTTTTCGATTTTCCCTAGTAGTACCCCTCGAGAAATTCGTAAAAACTCATCGGATTCCGACGAAGCCAATTCTTGATGCATTATGACCGCTAAACTTCCAGTAGCAATTCCAATCGAGTTTTCCTGAATTATGGGACTCGGATCAAAAATTTCACCACTTTTTACGATTTTTCGATTTTTCCTAGTGGTACCCCTAGGAAAATCCGTAAAAATTCGTCGAATTCCGACGAAGCCTATTCTCGATGCATTGTGACCGGCAAGCTTCCAGTAGCTATTCCAATCGAGTTTTCCTGAATTATTGGACTCGGATCCAAAATTTCCCCACATTTTACGATTTTTCGATTTTGGTGATTTTTCCTAGTGGTACCCCTAGGGAAATCCGTAAAATTTCGGCGGATTCCAACGAAGCCAATTCTCAATGCGTTGTGACCGGCAAGCTTCCAGTAGCTATTCCAATCGAGTTTTCCTGAATTATTGGACTCGGATCAAAAATTTCACCACTTTTTACAATTTTGCGATTTTCCTTAGTGGTACCCGTAGGGAAATCCGTAAAAATTCGTCGGATTCCGACGAAACCAATTCTCGATGCGTTGTGACCGGCAAGCTTCCAGTAGCTATTCCAATCGAGTTTTCCTGAATTATTGGACTCTGATCAAAAATTTCACCACTTTTTACGACTTTTCGATTTGGGTAATTTTCCCTAGTGGTACCCCTAGGGAAATCCGTAAAAATTCGTCGGTTTTCGACGAAGCCAATTCTTGATGCATTGTAACCGGCAAGCTTCCAGTAGCTATTCCAATCGAATTTTCCTGAATTATTGGACTCGAATCAAAAATTTCATCACTTTTTACGATTCTGCGATTTTACCTAGTGGTACCCCTAAGGAAATCCGTAAAAATTGGTCGAATTCCGACGAAACCAATTCTCGATGCGTTGTGACCGGCAACCTTCCAGTAGATATTCCAATCGAGTTTTCCTGAAATATTTTACTTGGATCAAAAATTTCATCACTTTTTACGATTTTTTAATTTTGGTAATTTTCCCTATTGGTACCCCTAGGAAAATCCGTAAAAATTCGTCGAATTCCGATGAAGCCAATTCTAGATGCGTTGTGACCGGCAAGCTTCCAGTAGCTATTCCTATCGAGTTTTCCTAAAATATTGGACTCGGATCAAAAATTTTACCACTTTTTACGATTTTGCGATTTTCCCTACTGGTACCCCAAGGAAAATCCGTAAAAATTCGTCGACTTCCGACGAAGCCTATTCTCGATGCGTTGTGACCGGCAAGCTTCCAGTAGCTATTCCAATCGAGTTTTCCTGAATTATTGGACTCGGATCCAAAATTTCATCACTTTTTACGACTTTTCGATTTGTGTAATTTTCCTTAGTGGTACCCCTAGGGAAATCCGTAAAAATTCATCGGATTCCGACGAATCCAATTCTCGATGCATTGTGACCGGCAAGCTTCCAGTAGCTATTCCAATCGAGTTTTCCTGAATTATTGGACTCGGATCCAAAATTTTCCCACATTTTACGATTTTTCGATTTTGGTGATTTTCCCTAGTGGTACCCCTAAGGAAATCCGTAAAAATTCGTCGGATTCCGATGAAGCCAATTCTCGATGAATTATGACCGGAAAGCTTCCAATAGCTATTCCAATCGAGTTTTCCTGAATTATAGGACTCGGATCATAAATTTCACCACTTTTTGCGATTTTGCGATTTTCCCTAGTGGTACCCCTAGGGAAATCCGTAAAAATTCGTCGGATTCCGACGAAACCAATTCTCGATACATTGTGACCGGCAAGCTTCCAAAAGCTATTCCAATCGAGTTTTCCTGAATTATTGGACTCGGATCCAAAATTTCATCACTTTTTACGACTTTTCGATTTGTGTAATTTTCCTTAGTGGTACCCCTAGGGAAATCCGTAAAAATTCATCGGATTCCGACGAATCCAATTCTCGATGCATTGTGACCGGCAAGCTTCCAGTAGCTATTCCAATCGAGTTTTCCTGAATTATTGGACTCGGATCCAAAATTTTCCCACATTTTACGATTTTTCGATTTTGGTGATTTTCCCTAGTGGTACCCCTAAGGAAATCCGTAAAAATTCGTCGGATTCCGATGAAGCCAATTCTCGATGAATTATGACCGGCAAGCTTCCAGTAGCTATTCCAATCGAGTTTTCCTGAATTATTGGACTCGGATCATAAATTTCACCACTTTTTGCGATTTTGTGATTTTCCCTAGTGGTACCCCTAGGGAAATCCGTAAAAATTCGTCGGATTCCGACGAAACCAATTCTCGATGCATTGTGACCGGCAAGCTTCCAAAAGCTATTCCAATCGAGTTTTTCTGAATTATTGGACTCGGATCCAAAATTTCACCACTTTTTACGACTTTTCGATTTGGGTAATTTTCCCTAGTGGTGCCCCTAGGGAAATCCGTAAAAATTCATCGGATTTCGACGAAGCCAATTCTGGATGCATTGTAATGGGCAAGCTTCCAGTAGCTATTCCAATCGAGTTTTCCTGAATTATTGGACTCGGATCCAAAATTTCATCACTTTTTACGACTTTTCGATTTGTGTAATTTTCCTTAGTGGTACCCCTAGGGAAATCCGTAAAAATTCATCGGATTCCGACGAATCCAATTCTCGATGCATTGTGACCGGCAAGCTTCCAGTAGCTATTCCAATCGAGTTTTCCTGAATTATTGGACTCGGATCCAAAATTTTCCCACATTTTACGATTTTTCGATTTTGGTGATTTTCCCTAGTGGTACCCCTAAGGAAATCCGTAAAAATTCGTCGGATTCCGATGAAGCCAATTCTCGATAAATTATGACCGGCAAGCTTCCAGTAGCTATTCCAATCGAGTTTTCCTGAATTATTGGACTCGGATCATAAATTTCACCACTTTTTGCGATTTTGTGATTTTCCCTAGTGGTACCCCTAGGGAAATCCGTAAAAATTCGTCGGATTCCGACGAAACCAATTCTCGATGCATTGTGACCGGCAAGCTTCCAAAAGCTATTCCAATCGAGTTTTCCTGAATTATTGGACTCGGATCCAAAATTTCACCACTTTTTATGACTTTTCGATTTGGGTAATTTTCCCTAGTGGTACCCCTAGGGAAATCCGTAAAAATTCATCGGATTTCGACGAAGCCAATTCTGGATGCATTGTAATGGGCAAGCTTCCAGTAGCTATTCCAATCGAGTTTTCCTGAATTATTGGACTCGGATCCAAAATTTCACCACTTTTTACGATTTTGCGATTTTTCTTAGTGGTACCCCTAGGAAAATCCGTAAAATTTCGTCGCATTCCGACAAAACCAATTCTTGATGCGTTCTGACCGGAAAGCTTCCAGTAGCTATTCTTATCGAGTTTTCCTGAATTATTGGACTCGGCTCAAAAATTTTGCCACTTTTTACGATTTTTCGATTTTGGTGATTTTCCCTATCGGTACCCCTAGGAAAATCTGTAAAAATTCGTCGGATTCCGACGAAGCCAATTATCGATGAGTTGTGACCGGCAAGCTTCCAGTAGCTATTCGTATCGAGTTTTCCTGAATTATTGGACTCGGAACCAAAATTTCACCACTTTTTACGATTTTTCGATTTTGGTGATTTTCCCTAGTGGTACCCCTAGGGAAATACGTAAAAATTCGTCGGATTCCGACGAAGCCAATTCTTGATGCGTTGTGATCGGCAAGCTTCCAGTAGCTATTCCAATCAAATTTTCCTGAATTATTGGACTCGGATCACCAATTTCATCACTTTTTACGATTCTGCGATTTTACCTAGTGGTACCCTAGGGAAATCCGTAAAAATTAGTTGAATTCCGACGAAGCCAATTCTCGATGCGTTGTGACCGGCAACCTTCCAGTAGATATTCCAATCGAATTTTCCAGAATTATTAGACTCGGATCAAAAATTTCACCACTTTTTACGATTTTTTAATTTTGGTGATTTTCCCTATTGGTACCCCTAGAAAAATCCGTAAAAATTCGTCGGATTCCGATGAAGCCAATTCTAGATGCGTTGTGACCGGCAAGCTTCCAGTAGCTATTCCAATCGAGTTTTCCTGAATTATTGGACTCGGAACAAAAATTCAACACTTTTTACGATTTTTCGATTTTGGTGATTTTCCCTATTGGTACCCCTAGGGAAATCCGTAAAAATTCGTCGGATTCCGACGAAGCCAATTCTGGATGCATTGTAATGGGCAAGCTTCCAGTAGCTATTCCAATCGAGTTTTCCTGAATTATTGGACTCGGATCCAAAATTTCACCACTTTTTACGATTTTGCGATTTTTCTTAGTGGTACCCCTAGGAAAATCCGTAAAATTTCGTCGCATTCCGACAAAACCAATTCTTGATGCGTTCTGACCGGAAAGCTTCCAGTAGCCATTCTTATCGAGTTTTCCTGAATTATTGGACTCGGTTCAAAAATTTTGCCACTTTTTACGATTTTTCGATTTTGGTGATTTTCCCTATCGGTACCCCTAGGAAAATCAGTAAAAATTCGTCGGATTCCGACGAAGCCAATTATCGATGCGTTGTGACCGGCAAGCTTCCAGTAGCTATTCGAATCGAGTTTTCCTGAATTATTGGACTCGGAACCAAAATTTCACCACTTTTTACGATTTTTCAATTTTGGTGATTTTCCCTAGTGGTACCCCTAGGGAAATCCGTAAAAATTCATTGGATTCCGATGAAACCAATTCCCAATGAATTATGCCCGGCAAGCTTCCAGTAGCTATTCCAATCGAGTTTTCCTGAATTATTGGACTCGGATGAAAAATTTCACCACTTTTTACGATTTTTTAATTTTGGTGATTTTCCCTATTGGTACCCCTAGGGAAATCCGTAAAAATTCGTCGGATTCCGATGAAGCCAATTCTAGATGCGTTGTGACCGGCAAGCTTCAGTTAGCTATTCCTATCGAGTTTTCCTAAATTATTGGACTCGGATCCAAAATTTTACCACTTTTTACGATTTTCCGATTTTCCCTAATGGTACCCCTAGGAAAATCCGTAAAAATTCGTCGAATTCCGACGAAGCCTATTCTCGATGCGTTGTGACCGGCAAGCTTCCACTAGCTATTCCAATCGAGTTTTCCTGAATTATTGGACTCGAATCAAAAATTTTACCACTTTTTACGACTTTTCGATTTGTGTAATTTTCCTTAGTGGTACCCCTAGGGAAATCCGTAAAAATTCATCGGATTCCGACGAAGCCAATTCTCGATGCATTGTGACCGGCAAGCTTCCTGTAGCTATTCCAATCGAGTTTTCCTGAATTATTGGACTCGGATTAAAAATTTTCACACATTTTATGATTTTTCGATTTTGGTGATTTTCCCTAGTGATACCCCTAGGGAAATCCGTAAAAATTCGTCGGATTCCGATGAAGCCAATTCTAGATGAATTATGACCGGCAAGCTTGCAGTAGCTATTCAAATCGAGTTTTCCTGAATTATTGGACTCGGATCGAAAATTTCACCACTTTTTACGATTTTGCGATTTTTCCTAGTGGTACCCCTAGGGAAATCCGTAAAAATTCGTCGGATTCCGAGGAAACCAATTCTCGATGCGTTGTGACCGGCAAGCTTCCAGTAGCTATTCCAATCGAGTTTTCCTGAATTATTGGACTCGGATCCAAAATTTCACCACTTTTTACGAGTTTTCGATTTGTGTAATTTTCCCTTGTGGTACCCCTAGAGAAATCCGTAAAAATTCGTCCGATTACGAAGAAGCCAATTCTGGATGCATTGTAACCGGCAAGCTTCCAGTAGCTATTCCAATCGAGTTTTCCTGAATTATTGGACTCGGATCCAAAATTTCACCACTTTTTACGATTTTGCGATTTTTCCTAGTGGTACCCCTAGGGAAATCCGTCAAAATTCGTCGGATTCCGACGAAACCAATTCTCGATGCGTTCTGACCGGCAAGCTTCCAGTAGCTATTCCTATCGAGTTTTCTTGAATTATTGGACTCGGATCAAATAATTTTGCCACTTTTTACGATTTTTCGATTTTGGTGATTTTCCCTAACGGTACCCCTAGGAAAATCTGTAAAAATTCGTCGGATTCCGATGAAACCAATTCTCGATGCGTTGTGACCGGCAAGCTTCTAGTAGCTATTCCAATCGAGTTTTCCTGAATTATTGGACTCGGATCCAAAATTTAACATCTTTTTACAATTTTTCAATTTTTTTTAGTGGTATCCCTAGGAAAATCCGTAAAAATTCGTCGGATTTCGACGAAGTCAATTCTCGATGCGTTCTGACCGGCAAGCTTCCAGTAGCTATTTCAATCGAGTTTTCCTGAATTATTGGACTCGGATGAAAAATTTCACAACTTTTTACGATTTTTCGATTTTTGTGATTTTCCCTAGTGGTACCCATAGGAAAATCCGTAAAAATTCGTCGGATTCCGACGAAGCCAATTCTCGATACGTTGTGACCGGCAAGCTTCCAGTAGCTATTCCAATCGAGTTTTCATGAATTATTGGACTCGGATCCAAAATTTCACAACTTTTTACGATTTTTCGATTTTTCCTAGTTGTCTCCTTAGGGAAATCCGAAAAAATTCGTCGGATTCCGACGAAGTCAATTCTCGATGTGTTGTGACCGGCAAGCTTTCAGTAGCTATTTCAATCGAGTTTTCCTGAATTATTAGACTCGGATCAAAAATTTCACCACTTTTTATGATTTTTCGATTTTGGTGATTTTCCCTAGTGGTACCCCTCGGAAAATCCGTAAAAATTCGTCGGATTTCGATGAAGCCAATTCTCGATGAATTATGCCCGGCAAGCTTCCAGTAGCTATTCCAATCGAGTTTTCCTGAATTATTGGACTCGGATCCAAAATTTCACCACTTTTTACGATTTTGCGATTTTTCCTAGTGGTAGCCTTAGGGAAATCCGTAAAAATTCGTTGGATTCCGACGAAACCAATTCTCTATGCGTTGTGACCGGCAAGCTTCCAGTAGTTATTCCAATCGAGTTTTCCTGAATTATTGGACTCGGATCCAAAATTTCACCACTTTTTACGACATTTCGATTTGGGTAATTTTTCCTAGTTGTACCCCTAAGGAAATCCTTAAAAATTCGTCGGATTCCGACGAAGCCAATTCTCGATGCGTTGTGACCGGCAAGCTTCCAGTAGCTATTCCAATCGAGTTTTCCTGAATTATTGGACACGGATCAAAAATTTGACAACTTTTTACGATTTTTCTATTTTTCCTAGTGGTATCCCTAGGAAAAGCCGAAAAAATTCGTCGGATTTCGACGAAGTCAATTCTCGATGCGTTGTGACCGGCAAACTTCCAGTAGCTATTCCAATCGAGTTTTCCTGAATTACTGCACTCGGATCCAAAGTTTCACCACTTTTTACGATTTTTCGATTTTGGTGATTTTCCCCCGTGGTACCACTAGCGAAATCCGTAAAATTTCGTCGGATTCCAACGAAGCCAATTCTCGATGCATTGTGACCGGAAAGATTCCCGTAGCTATTCCAATCGAGTTTTCCTGAATTATTGGACTCAAATCAAAGATGTCATCACTTTTTACGATTTTTCGATTTTCCCTGGTGGTACCCCTAGCGAAATCTGTAAATATTCGTCAGATTCCGACGAAGCCAATTATCGATGCGTTGTGACCGGCAAGTTTCCAGTAGCTATTCCAATCGAGTTTTCCTGAATTATTGGACTCGGAACCAAAATTTCACCACTTTTTACGATTTTTCGATTTTGGTGATTTTTCATAGTGGTACCCCTAGGAAAATACGTAAAAATTCGTCGAATTCCGACGAAACCAATTCTCGTTGTGTTGTGACCGGCAAGCTTCCAGTAGCTATTCCAATCGAATTTTCCTCAATTATTGGACTCGGATCCAAAATTTCATCACTTTTTACAATTCTGCAATTTTATCTAGTGGTACCCTAGGGAAATCCGTAAAAATTGGTTGAATTCCGACGAAGCCAATTCTCGATGCGTTGTGACCGGCAACCTTCCAGTAGCTATTCCAATCGAGTTTTCCTGAATTATTAGACTCGGATCAAAAATTTCACCACTTTTTACGATTTTTTAATTTTGGTGATTTTCCCTATTGGTACCCCTAGGAAAATCCGTAAAAATTCGTCGGATTCCGATGAAGCCAATTCTAGATGCGTTGTGACCGGCAAGCTTCCAGTAGCTATTCCAATCGAGTTTTCCTGAATTATTGGACTCGGAACAAAAATTCACCACTTTTTACGATTTTTCGATTTTGGTGATTTTCCCTAGTGGTACCCCTAGGGAAATCCGTAAAAATTCGTCGAATTCCGACGAAACCAATTCTCGATGCGTTGTGACAGGCAAGTTTGCAGTAGCTATCCCAATCGAGTTTTCCTGAATTGTTGGACTCGGATCAAAAATTTCACCACTTTTTACGATTTTTCGATTTTGGTGATTTTCCCTAGTAGTACCCCTCGAGAAATTCGTAAAAACTCATCGGATTCCGATGAAGCCAATTCTTGATGCGTTATGACCGCTCAGCTTCCAGTAGCTATTCCAATCGAGTTTTCCTGAATTATGGGACTCGGATCAAAAATTTCACCACTTTTTACGATTTTTTGATTTTCCCTAGTGGTACCCCTAGGAAAATCCGTAAAAATTGGTCGGATTACGACGAAACCAATTCTCGATGCGTTGTGACCGGCAACCTTCCAGTAGATATTCCAATCGAGTTTTCCTGAATTATTGGACTCGGATCAAAAATTTCACCACTTTTTACGACTTTTCGATTTGTGTAATTTTCCTTAGTGGTACCCCTAGGGAAATCCGTAAAAATTTATCGAATTCCGACGAAGCCAATTCTCGATGCATTGTGACCGGCAAGCTTCCTGTAGCTATTCCAATTGAGTTTTCCTGAATTATTGGACTCGGATCAAAAATTTCCCCACATTTTACGATTTTTCGATTTTGGCGATTTTCCCTAGTGATACCCCTAGGGAAATCCGTAAAAATTCGTCGGATTCCGATGAAGCCAATTCTAGATGAATTATGATCGGCAAGCTTCCAGTAGCTATTCCAATCGAGTTTTCCTGAATTATCGGACTCGGATCCAAAATTTCACCACTTTTTACGATTTTTCGATTTTGGTGATTTTCCCTAGTGGTACCCCTAGGGAAATACGTAAAAATTCGTCGGATTCCGACTAAACCAATTCTCGATGCGTTGTGACCGGCAAGCTTCCAGTAGCTATTCCAATCGAATTTTCCAGAATTATTGGACTCGGCTCCAAAATTTCATCACTTTTTACGATTCTGCGATTTTACCTAGTGGTACCCCTAGGGAAATCCGTAAAAATTGGTCGGATTCTGACGAAGCCAATTCTCGATGCGTTGTGACCGGCAACCTTCCAGTAGATATTCCAATCGAGTTTTCCTGAATTATTGGACTCGGATCCAAAATTTCACCAGTTTTTATGATTTTTCGATTTTGGTGATTTTCCCTAGTGGTACCCCTAGGGAAATCCGTAAAAATTCGTCGGATTCCGATGAAGCCAATTCTCGATGAATTATGCCCGGCAAGCTTCCAGTAGCTATTCCAATCGAGTTTTCCTGAATTATTGGACTCGGATCTAAAATTTCACCACTTTTTACGATTTTGCGATTTTTCCTAGTGGTAGCCTTAGGGAAATCCGTAAAAATTCGTTGGATTCAGACGAAGCCAATTCTCGATGCGTTGTGACCGGCAAGATTCCAGTAGCTATTCCAATCGAGTTTTCCTGCATTATCGGACTCGGATATAAAATTTCACCACTTTTTACGACTTTTCGATTTGGGTAATTTTCCCTAATGGTACCCCTAGGGAAATCCGTAAAAATTCGTCGGATTCCGATGAAGCCAATTCTCGATGTATTGTGACCGGCAAGCTTCCAGTAGCTATTCCAATCGAGTTTTCCTGAATTATTGGACTCGGATCATAAATTTCACCACTTTTTACGATTTTACGATTTTTGTGATTTTCCCTAGTGGTACCCCTAGTGAAATCCGTAAAAATTCATTGAATTCCGATGAAGCCAATTCTCGATGCGTTGTGACCGGCAAGCTTCCAGTAGCTATTCCTATCGAGTTTTCCTAAAATATTGGACTCCGATCCAAAGTTTTACCACTTTTTACGATTTTGCGATTTTTCCTAGTGGTACCCCTAGGGAAATCCGTAAAAATTCATTGAATTCCAATGAAGCCAATTCTCGATGCGTTGTGACCGGCAAGCTTCCAGTAGCTATTCCCATCGAGTTTTCCTAAAATATTGCACTCTGATCCAAAGTTTTACCACTTTTTACGATTTTGCGATTTTTCCTAGTGGTACCCCTAGGGAAATCCGTAAAAATTCGTCGGATTCCGACGAAGCCAATTTTCGATGCGTTGTGACCGGTAAACTTCCAGTAACTATTCCAATCGAGTTTTTCTGAATTACTGGACTCGGATCCAAAGTTTCACCACTTTTTACGACTTTTCCATTTGGGTAATTTTCCCTAGTGGTACCCCTAGGGAAATCCGTAAAAATTTGTCGGATTCCGAAGAAGCCAATTCTCGATGCATTGTGACTGGCAAGCTTCCAGTAGCTATTCCAATCGAGTTTTCCTGAATTATTGGACTTGGATCCAAAATTTCACAACTTTTTACGATTTTTCGATTTTGGTGATTTTCCCTAGTGGTACCGTAGGGAAATCCGTAAAAATTCGTCGGATTCCGACGAAGCCAATTCTCGATGCATTGTGACCGACAAGTTTCCAGTAGCTATTCCAATCGAGTTTTCCTGAATTCTTCGACTCGGATCAAAAATTTCAAAACTTTTTACGATTTTACGATTTTCCCTAGTGGTACTACCCCTAGGGAAAACCGTAAAAATTGGTCGGATTCCGACGAAGCCAATTCTCGATGCTTTGTGACCAGCAAGTTTCCAGTAGCTAATCCAATCGAGTTTTCCTGAATTATTGGACTCGGATCAAAAATTTTGCCACTTTTTACGATTTTGGTGATTTTCCCTATCGGTACCCCTAGGAAAATCCATAAAAAATCGTCGGATTCCGACGAAGCCAATTCTCGATGCGTTGTGACCGGCCAGCTTCAAGTAGCTATTCCATTCGAGTTTTCCTGAATTATTGGACTCGGATAAAAAATTTCACCACTTTTTACGATTTTGCGATTTTCCCTAGTGGTACCCCTAGGAAAATCCGTAAAAATTCGTCGCATTCCGACGAATCCAATTCTCGATGCGCTGCGGCCGGCAAGCTTCCAGTAGCTATTCCAATCGAGTTTTACTAAATTATTGGACTGGGATAAAAAATTTCACCACTTTTTACGATTTTGCGATTTTCCCTAGTGGTACCCCTAGGGAAATCCGTAAAAATTGGTCGGATTCCGACGAAGCAAATTCTTGATGCGTTGTGACCGGAAAGCTTCCAGTAGATATTCCAATCGAGTTTTCCTGAATTATTTGACTCTGATAAAAAATTTCACCACTTTTTACGATTTTTCAATTTTGGTGATTTTTCCTAGTGGTACCCCTAGGGAAATCCGTAAAAAGTCGTCGGATTCCGACGAAACTAATTCTCGATGCGTTCTGACCGGCAAGCTTCCAGTAGCTATTCCTATCGAGTTTTCCTGAATTATTGGACTCGGATCAAAAATTTTGCCACTTTTTAAAATTTTTCGATTTTGGTGATTTTCCCTATCCGTACACCTAGGGAAATCTAAAAAAATTCGTCGGATTCCGACGAATCCAATTATCGATGCGTTGTGACCGGCAAGCTTCCAGTAGCTATTCCAATCGAGTTTTCCTGAATTATTGGACTCGGATCCAAAATTTCACCACTTTTTAAGATTTTTCGATTTTTCCTAGTGGTACCCCTAGGGAAATCCGTAAAAATTCGTCGGATTTCGACGTAGCCAATTCTCGATGCGTTGTGACCGGCAAGCTTGCAGTAGCTATTTCAATCGAGTTTTCCTGAATTATTGGACTAGGATCAAAAATTTTACCACTTTTTACGATTTTTCGATTTTGGTGATTTTCCTAGTGGTACCCCTAGGGAAATCCGTAAAAATTTGTCGGATTTCGACGAAGCCAATTCTCGATGCATTGTGACCGGCAAGCTTCCAGTAGCTATTCCAATCGAGTTTTCCTAAATTATTGGACTCGGATCCAAAATTTCACCACTTTTTACAATTTTTCGATTTTGGTGATTTTCCCTAGTGGTACACCTAGGAAAATCCGTAAAAATTCGTCGGATTCCGACGAAGCCAATTCTCGATGCGTTATGACCGCCAAGCTTCCAGTAGCTATTCCAATCGAGTTTTTCTTAATCATTGGACTCGAATCAAAAATTTCACCACTTTTTACGATTTTTCGATTTTCCCTAATGGTACCCTAAGGGAAATCCGTAAAAATTCATCGGATTTCGACGAAATAAATTCTAGTTGCGTTGTGACCGGCAAGCTTCCAGTAGCTATTCCAATCGAGTTTTCCAGAATTATTGGACTCGGTTCCAAAATTTCACCACTTTTTATTATTTTTTGATTTTGGTGATTTTCACTAGTGGTACCCCTAGGGAAATTCGTAAAAATTCGTCGGATTCCGACGAAGTCAATTCTCGATGCGTTGTGACCGGCAAGCTTCCAGTAGCTATTCCAATAGTGTTTTCCTGAATTATTGGACTCGGATCCAAAATTTCACAACTTTTTACGATTTTTCGATTTTGGTGATTTTTCCCAATGGTACCCCCTAGGGAAATCCGTAAAATTTCGTCGGATTTCGACGAAACCAATTCTCGATGCGTTATGACCCCCAAGCTTCCAGTAGCTTTTCCAATCGAATTTTCCAGAATTATTGGACTCGAATCAAAAATTTCATCACTTTTTATGATTTTTCGATTTTCCCTAGTGGTACCCCTAGGAAAATCCGTAAAAATTCGTCAGATTCCGACGAAGTAAATTCTCTATGCGTTGTGACCGGCAAGCTTCCAGTAGCTATTCCAATCGAATTTTCCTTAATTATTGGACTTGGATCCAAAATTTCACCACTTTTTACGATTTTTCGATTTTCCCAAGTGATACCCCTAGGGAAATCCGTAAAAATTCGTCGGATTCCGACGAAGCCAATTCTCGATGCGTTATTACCGCCAAGCTTCCAGTAGCTATTCCAATCGAGTTTTCCTTAATCATTAGACTCGAATCCAAAATTTCACCACTTTTTACGATTTTTCGATTTTCCCTAATGGTACCCCTAGGGAAATCCGTAAAATTTCGTCGGATTCCGACGAAGCCAATTCTTGATGCGTTGTGACCGGCAAGATTCCAGTAGCTATTCTAATCGAGTTTTCCTGAATTATTGGACTCGGATAAAAAATTTCACCACTTTTTACTATTTTTCGATTTTCCCTAGTGGTAACCCTCAGGAAATCCGTAAAAATTCGTCGGATTTCGACGAAGTCAATTCTCGATGCGTTGTGACCGGCAAACTTCCAGTAGCTATTCCAATCGAGTTTTCCTGAATTATTGGACTCAGATCCAAAATTTCACCACTTTTTACGATTTTTCGATTTTGGTGATTTTCCCTAGTGGTACCCCTATGGAAATCCGTAAAATTTCGTCGGATTCCGACGAAGCCAATTCTCGATGCGTTGTGACCGGCAAGTTTCCAGTAGCAATTCCAATCAAGATTTCCTGAATTATTGGACTCGGATCCAAAATTTCACCACTTTTTATTACTTTTCGATTTTGGTGATTTTCACTAGTGGTAAGCCTAGGGAAATCCGTAAAATTTCGTCGGATTCCGACGAAACCAATTCTCGATGCGTTGTGACCGGCATGCTTCCAGTAGCTATTCCAATCGAGTTTTCCTGACTCATTGGACTCGTATCCAAAATTTCACCACTTTTCACGATTTTTCGATTTTCCCTCGTGGTACCCCTAGGGAAATCCGTAAAAATTCGTCGGATTCCGACGAAATCATTTCTCGATGCGTTTTGACCAGCAAGCTTCCAGTAGCTATTCCAATCGAGTTTTCCTGAATTATTGGACTCGGATCCAAAATTTCACCACTTTTTACAATTTTTCGATTTTGGTGATTTTCCCTAGTGGTACCCCTAGGGAAATCCGTAAAATTTTGTCGGATTCCGATGAAGCCAATTCTCGATGCGTTGTGACCGGCAAGTTTCCAGTAGCAATTCCAATCGAGATTTCCTGAATTATTGGACTCGGATCCAAAATTTCACCACTTTTTATTACTTTTCGATTTTGGTGATTTTCACTAGTGGTAAGCCTAGGGAAATCCGTAAAATTTCGTCGGATTTCGACGAAACCAATTCTCGATGCGTTGTGACCGGCAAGCTTCCAGTAGCTATTCCAATCGAGTTTTCCTGAATTATTGGACTCGGATCCAAAATTTCACCACTTTTCACGATTTTTCGATTTTCCCTCGTGGTACCCCTAGGGAAATCCGTAAAAATTCGTCGGATTCCGACGAAATCATTTCTCGATGCGTTTTGACCAGCAAGCTTCCAGTAGCTATTCCAATCGAGTTTTCCTGAATTATTGGACTCGGATCAAAAATTTCACCACTTTTTACGATTTTTCGATTTTGGTGATTTTCACTAGTGGTACCCCTACGGAAATCCGTAAAATTTCGTCGGATTTCGACGAAGCCAATTCTCGATTCGTTGTGACCGGCAAGCTTCCAGTAGCTATTCCAATCGAGTTTTCCTGAATTATTGGACTCGGATCCAAAATTTCACCACTTTTTACGATTTTTCGATTTTCCCTAGTGGTACCCTTAGGGAAATCCATAAAATTTCGTCGGATTCCGACGAAGCCAATTCTCGATGCGTTGTGACCGGCAAGATTCCAGTAGCTATTCTAATCGAGTTTTCCTGAATTATTGGACTCGGATCCAAAATTATACCACTTTTTACGATTTTTCGATTTTTCCTAGTGGTACCCCCAGGGAAATCCGTAAAAATTCGTCGGATTCCCACGAAGCCAATTCTCGATGCGTTGTGACCAGCAAGCTTCCAGTAGCTATTCCAATCGAGTTTTCCTGAATTATTGGACTCGGATCCTAAATTTCACCACTTTTAACGATTTTTCGATTTTGGTGATTTTCCCTAGTGGTACCCTTAGGAAAATCCGTAAAATTTCGTCGGATTCCGACGAAGCAAATTCTCGATGCGTTGTGACCGGCAAGCTTCCAGTAGCTAATCCAATCGAGTTTTCCTGAATTATTGGACTCGGATCCAAAATTTCACCACTTTTTATTATTTTTCGATTTTGGTGATTTTCCCTAGTGGTACCCCTAGGGAAATCCGTAAAATTTCGCCGGATTTTGACGAAGCCAATTCTCGATGCGTTGTGACCGGCAAGCTTCCAGTAGATATTCCGATCGAGTTTTCCTGAATCATTGGACTCGGATCCAAAATTTCACCACTTTTTACGATTTTTCGATTTTCCCTAGTGCTACCCCCTAGGAAAATCTGTAAAAATTCGTCGGATTCCGACGAAATCAATTCTCGATGCGTTGTGACCGGCAAGCATCCAGTAGCTATTCCAATCGAGTTTTCCTGAATTATTAGACTCGGATCCAAAATTTAACCACTTTTTACGATTTTTCGATTTTCCCTAGTGTACCCCTAGGGAAATCAGTAAAAATTCGTCGGATTCCGACGAAGCCAATTGTCGATGCGTTGTGACCGGCAAGCTTCCAGTAGCTATTCCTATCGAGTTTTCTTGAATTATTGGACTCGGATCCAAAATTTCACCACTTTTTACGATTTTTCAATTTTGGTGATTTTCCCTAGTGGTACCCCTAGGGAAAGCCGTAAAAATTCGTCGGGTTCCGACGAAGCCAATTCTCGATGCGTTGTGAACGGCAAGCTTCCAGTAGCTATTCCAATCGAGTTTTCCTGAATTATTGGACTCGGATCCAAAATTTTACCACTTTTTACGATTTTTCGATTTTGGTGATTTTCCCTAATGGTACCCCTGGGAAAATCCGTAAAAATTCGTCGGATTCCGACGAAGCCAATTCTCGATGCGTTATGACCGGCAAGCTTCCAGTAGCTATTCCAATCGAGTTTTCCTGAATTATTGGACTCGGATTCAAAATTTCACCACTTTTTACGATTTTTCGATTTTCCCTAGTGTACCCCTAGGAAAATCAGTAAAAATTCGTCGGATTCCGACGAAGCGAATTGTCAATGCGTTGTGACCGGCAAGCTTCCAGTAGCTATTCCAATCGAGTTTTCCTGAATTATTGGACTCGGATCAAAAATTTCACCACTTTTTACGATTTTTCGATTTTCGTGATTTTTCCTAGTGGTACCCCTAGGGAAATCCGTAAAAATTCTTCGGGTTCCGACGAAGCCAATTCTCGATGCATTGTGACCGGCAAGCTTTTAGTAGCTATTCCAATCGAGTTTTGCTGAATTATTGGATTCGGATCAAAAATTTTACCACTTTTTACGATTTTTCGATTTTGGTGATTTTCCCTAGTGGTACCCCTAGGGAAATCCGTAAAAATTCGTCGGATTCCGACGAAGCCAATTCTCGTTGCGTTATGGCCGGCAAGCTTCCAGTAGCTATTCCAATCGAGTTTTCCTGAATTATTGGACACGGATTCAAAATTTCACCACTTTTTACGATTTTTCGATTTTCCCTAGAGTACCCCTAGGAAAATCAGTAAAAATTCGTCGGATTTCGACGAAGCCAATTGTCGATGCGTTGTGACCGGCAAGCTTCCAGTAGCTATTCCAATCGAGTTTTCCAGAATTATTGGACTCGGATCAAAAATTTCACCACTTTTTACGATTTTTCGATTTTCCCTAGTGTACCCGTAGGGAAATCAATAAACATTCGTCGGTTTCCGATGAAGCCAATCCTCAATGCGTTGTGACCGGTGAGTTTCCAGTAGCTATTCCAATCGTGTTTTCCTGATTTATTAGACTCGGATTGAAAATTTCACCACTTTTTATGATTTTTCGATTTTGGTGATTTTCCCTAGTGGTACCCCTAGGAAAATCCGTAAAAATTCGTCGGATTTCGACGAATCCAATTCTCGATGCGTTGTGACCGGTAAGTTTCCAGTAGCTATTCCAATCGAGTTTTCCTGATTTATTAGACTCGGATCGAAAATTTCACCACTTTTTATGATTTTTCGATTTTGGTGATTTTCCCTAGTGGTACCCCTAGGGAAATCCGTAAAAATTCGTCGAATTCCGATGAAGCCAATTCTCGATGCGTTGTGACCGGAAAGCTTCCAGTAGCTATTCCAATCGAGTTTTCCTGAATTATTGGACTCGGTTCAAAAATTTCACCTCTTATTATGATTTTTCGATTTTCCTTTGTGGTACCCCTAGGGAAGATCGAAAAAATTTGTCGGACTCTGACGAAACCAATTCTCGATACGTTGTCACCGGTATGCTTCCAGTAGCTATTCCTATCGAGTTTTCCTTAATTATTGGACTCGTATCCAAAATTATACCACTTTTTACGATTTTTCGATTTTTCCTAGTGGTACCCCCAGGGAAATCCGTAAAAATTCGTCGGATTCCCACGAAGCCAATTCTCGATGCGTTGTGACCGGGAAGCTTCCAGTAGCTATTCCAATCGAGTTTTTCTGAATTATTGGACTCGGATCAAAAATTTCACCACTTTTTACGATTTTTTCATTTTGGTGATTTTTCCTAGCGGCACCCCTAGAGAAATCCGTAAAAATTTGTCGGATTTCGACGAAGCCAATTCTCGATGCGTTCTGACCGGAAAGCTTCCAGTAGCTATTCCAATCGAGTTTTCCTGAATTAGTGGACTCGGATCCAAAATTTCACCACTTTTTACGATTTTTCGATTTTGGTGATTTTTCCTAGTGGTACCCCTAGGGAAATCCGTAAAAATTCGTCGGGTTCCGACGAAGCCAATTCTCGATGCGTTGTGACCGGCAAACTTCCAGTAGCTATTCCAATCGAGTTTTTCTGAATTATTAGACTCGGATCCAAAATTTCACCACTTTTTACGATTTTTCGATTTTGGTGATTTTCCCTACTAGTAGCCCTAGGGAAATCCGTAAAAATTCGTCGTATTCCGACGAAGCCAATTCTCGATGCGTAGTGACCGGCAAGCTTCCAGTAGCTATTCCAATCGAGTTTTCCTGAATTATTGGACTCGGATCCAAAATTTCACCACTTTTTACGATTTTTCGATTTTCCCTAGTGGTACCCCTAGGTAAATCCGTATAAATTCGTCGGATTCCAACGAATCCAATTCTCGATGCATTGTGATCGGCAAGCTTCCAGTTGCTATTCCAATCAAGTTTTCCTAAATTATTAGACTCGGATCCAAAATTTCACCACTTTTTACGATTTTTCGATTTTGGTGATTTTCCCTAGTGGTACACCCAGGGAAATCCGTAAAAATTCGTCGGGTTTCGACGAAGCCAATTCTCGATGCGTTGTGACTGGCAAGCTTCCAGTAGCTATTCCAATCGAGTTTTCCTTAATTATTGGACTCGGATCCATAATTTCACCACTTTTTACGATTTTTCGATTTTCCCTAGTGGTAACCCTAGGTAAATCCGTATAAATTCGTCGGATTCCGACGAAGCCAATTCTCGATGCGTTGTGATCGACAAGCTTTCAGTTGCTATTCCAATCGAGTTTTCCTGAATTATTGGACTTGGACCTAAAATTTCACCACTTTTTACGATTTTTCGATTTTCCCTAGTGGTACCCCTAGGTAAATCCGTACGATTTTGGTGATTTTCCCTAGTGGTACCCCTAGGAAAATCCGTAAAATTTCGTCGGATTCCGACGAATCCAATTCTCGATGCGTTGTGACCGGCAAGCTTCCAGTAGCTATTCCAATCGAGTTTTCCTGAATTATTGGACTCGGATCCAAAATTTCACCACTTTTTACGATTTTTCGATTTTGTTGATTTTCCCTACTAGTACCCCTAGGGAAATCCGTAAAAATTCGTCGTATTCCGACGAAGCCAATTCTCGATGCGTAGTGACCGGCAAGCTTCCAGTAGCTATTCCAATCGAGTTTTCCTGAATTATTGGACTCGGATCCAAAATTTCGCCACTTTTTACGATTTTTCGATTTTCCCTTGTGGTACCCGTAGGGAAATCCGTAAAAATTCGCCGGATTTTGACGAAGCCAATTCTCGATGCGTTGTGACCGGCAAGCTTCCAGTACCTATTCCAATCGAGTTTTCCTGAATTATTGGACTCGGATCCAAAATTTCACCACTTTTTACGATTTTTCGATTTTCCCTAGTGGTACCCCTAGGTAAATCCGTATAAATTCGTCGGATTCCAACGAATCCAATTCTCGATGCATTGTGATCGGCAAGCTTCCAGTTGCTATTCCAATCAAGTTTTCCTAAATTATTAGACTCGGATCCAAAATTTCACCACTTTTTACGATTTTTCGATTTTTGTGATTTTCCCTAGTGGTACACCCAGGGAAATCCGTAAAAATTCGTCGGGTTTCGACGAAGCCAATTCTCGATGCGTTGTGACTGGCAAGCTTCCAGTAGCTATTCCAATTGAGTTTTTCTGAATTATTGGACTCGGATCCAAAATTTCACCACTTTTTACGATTTTTCAATTTTGGTGATTTTCCTTAGTGGTACCCCTAGGGAAATCCGTAAAAATTCGCCGGATTTCGACGAAGCCAATTCTAGATGCGTTGTGACTGGCAAGCTTCCAGTAGCTATTCCAATCGAGTTTTCCTTAATTATTGGACTCGGATCCATAATTTCACCACTTTTTACGATTTTTCGATTTTCCCTAGTGGTAACCCTAGGTAAATCCGTATAAATTCGTCGGATTCCGACGAAGCCAATTCTCGATGCGTTGTGATCGACAAGCTTTCAGTTGCTATTTCAATCGAGTTTTCCTGAATTATTGGACTCGGACCTAAAATTTCACCACTTTTTACGATTTTTCGATTTTCCCTAGTGGTACCCCTAGGTAAATCCGTACGATTTTGGTGATTTTCCCTAGTGGTACACCTAGGAAAATCCGTAAAATTTCGTCGGATTCCGACGAAGCCAATTCTCGATGCGTTGTGACCGGCAAGCTTCCAGTAGCTATTCCAATCGAGTTTTCCTGAATTATTGGACTCGGATCCAAAATTTCACCACTTTTTACGATTTTTCGATTTGGGTGATTTTTCCTAGTGGTACCACCTAAGGAAATCCGTAAAGATTTGTCAGGTTCCGACGAAGCCAATTCTCGATGCGTTGTGACTGGCAAGCTTCCAGTAGCTATTCCAATCGAGTTTTCCTGAATTATTCGACTCGATTCTAAAATTTCACCACTTTTTACGATTTTTCGATTTTCCCTAGTGGTACCCGTAGGGAAAATCGTAAAAATTTGTCGGATTCTGACGAAGCCAATTCTCGATGCGTTGTGACCGGCAAGCTTCCAGTAGTTATTCCAATCGAGTTTTCCTGAATTATTGGACTCGGATCCAAAATTTCACCACTTTTTACGATTTTTCGATTTTGGTGATTTTTCGTAGTGGTACCCCATAGGGAAATCCGTAAAAATTCGTCGGATTCCGACGAAAACAATTCTCGATACGTTGTGACCGGCAAGCTTCCAGTAGCTATTCCAATAGAGTTTTCCTGAATTACTGGACTCGGTTCTAAAATTTCATCACTTTTTACGATTTTTCGATTTTCCCTAGTGGTACCCCTAGGGAAAATCGTAAAAATTTGTCGGATTCCGTTGAATCCAATTCTCGATGCGTTGTGACCGGCAAGCTTCCAATAGCTATTCCAATCGAGTTTTCCTGAATTATTGGACTCGGATCCAACATTTCACCACTTTTTACGATTTTTCGATTTTCGTTAGTGGTACCCCTAGGAAAATCCGTAAAAATTCGTCGGATTCCGAAGAAACCAATTCTCGATGCGTTTTGACCGGCAAGCTTCTAGTAGCTATTCCAATCTAGTTTTCCTGAATTATTGGACTCGGTTCTAAAATTTCACCACTTTTTACGATTTTTCGATTTTCCCTAGTGGTACCCCTAGGGAAAATCGTAAAAATTTATCGGATTCCAACGAAGCCAATTCTCGATGCGTTGTGACCTGCAAGCTTCGAGTAGCTATTCCAATCGAGTTTTCCTGAATTATTGGATTCGGATCAAAAATTTCACCACTTTTTACGATTTTTCAATTTTGGTGATTTTCCCTAGTGGTACCCCTAGGAAAATCCGTAAAAATTAGTCGGATTCCGACGAAGCCAATTCTTGATGCGTTGTGACCGGCAAGCTTCCAGTAGCTATTCCAATCGAGTTTTCCTGAATTATTGGACTCGAAATCAAAATTTCACCACTTTTTACGATTTTTCGATTTTGGTGATTTTCTCTAGTGGTACCCCCAGGGAAATCCGTAAAAATTAGTCGGATTCCGACGAAGCCAATTCTTGATGCGTTGTGACCGGTAAGCTTCGAGTAGCTATTCCAATCGTGTTTTCCTGAATTATTGGACTCGGATCCAAAATTTCACCACTTTTTACGATTTTTCGATTTTCCCTAGTATACCCCTAGGAAAATCAGTAAAAATTCATCGGATTCTAACGAATCCAATTCTCGATGCGTTGTGACCGGCAAGCTTCCAGTAGCTATTCCAATTTAGTTTTCCTGAATTATTGGACTCGGTTTAAAAATTTCACCACTTTTTACGATTTTTCGATTTTCCCTAGTGGTACCCCTAGGGAAATCAGTAAAAATTCGTCGGATTTCGACGAAGCCAATTCTCGATGCGTTGTCACTTGCAAGCTTCCAGTAGCTATTGCAATCGAGTTTTCCTGAATTATTGGACTCGGTTCTAAAATTTCACCACTTTTTACGATTTTTCGATTTTCCCTACTGGTACCCCCAGGGAAAATCGTAAAAATTTTTCGTATTCTGACGAAGCCAATTCTCGATGCGTTGTGACCTGCAAGCTTCCAGCAGCTATTCCAATCGAGTTTTCCTCAATTATTGGACTCGGATCAAAAATGTCACCACTTTTTACGATTTTTCGATTTTTGTGATTTTCCCTAATGGTACCCATAGGAAAATCCGTAAAAATTCGTCGGATTCGGACGAAGCCAATTCTCGATGAATTTTGACCGGCAAACTTCCAGTAGCTTTTCCAATCGAGTTTTCGTGAATTATTGGAGTCGGATCAAAAATTTCACCACTTTTTACGATTTTTCGATTTTGTTGATTTTCCCTAGTGGTACCCCTAGGGAAATCCGTAAAAATTTGTCGGGGTCCGACGAAACCAATTCTCGATACGTTGTGACCGGCAAGCTTCAAGTAGCTATTCCAATCAAGTTTTCCTGAATTATTGGACTCGGATCCAAAATTTCACCAGTTTTTACGATTTTTCCTAGTGTACCCCTAGGAAAATCAGTAAAAATTCACCAGATTCTGACGAAGCCAATTCTTGTTGCGTCGTGACAGGCAAGCTTCCAGTAGCTATTCCAATCGAGTTTTCCTGAATTATTGGACTCGGATCCAAAATTTCACCACTTTTTACGATTTTTCGATTTTCCCTAGTGTACCCCTAGGGAAATCAGTAAAAATTCGTCGGATTCCGATGAAGCCAATTTTGATGCGTCGTGACAGGCAAGCTTCCAGTAGCTATTCCAATCGAGTTTTCCTGAATTATTGGACTCGGATCCAAAATTTCATAACTTTTTACGATTTTTCGATTTTCCCTAGTGCACCCCTAGGGAAATCAGTAAAAATTCGTCGCATTCCGACGAAGCCAATTCTCGATGCGTTGTGACCGGCAAGCTTCCAGTAGCTATTCCAATCGAGTTTTCCTGAATTATTGGACTCGGATCCAAAATTTCACCACTTTTTACGATTTTTCGATTTTAGTGATTTTCCCTAGTGGTACCCCTAGGGAAATCCGTAAAAATTCGTCGGATTCCGACGAAGCCAATTCTCGATGCGTTGTGACCGGCAAGCTTCCAGTAGCTATTCCAATCGAGTTTTCCTAAAATATTGGACTCAGATATAAAATTTCACCACTTTTTACGATTTTTCGATTTTTCCTAGTGGTACCCCTAGGGAAATCCGTAAAAATTGGTCGGATTCCGACGAACCCAATTCTCGATGCGTTGTGACCGACAAACTTCCAGTAGCTATTCCAATTGAGTTTTCCTGAATTATTGGAATCGGATCAAAAATTTCACCACTTTTTACGATTTTTCGATTTCGGTGATTTTCCTTAGTGTTACCCCTAGTGAAATCCGTAAAATTTCGTCGGATTCCTACGAAGCCAATTCTCGATGCGTTGTGACCGGAAAGTTTCCAGTAGCTATTCCAATCGAGTTTTCCTGAATTATTGGACTCGGATCCAAAATTTCACCACTTTTTACGATTTTTCGATTTTCCCTAGTGTACCCCTAGGAAAATCAGTAAAAATTCGTCGCATTCCGACGAAGCCAATTTTCGATGCGTTGTGACCGGCAAGCTTCGAGTACCTATTCCAATCGAGTTTTCCTGAGTTATTGGACTCGGATCCAAAATTTCACCACTTTTTATGATTTTTCGATTTTTCCTAGTGGTACCCCTAGGGAAATCCGTAAAAATTCGTCGTATTCCGACGAAACCAATTCTCGATGCGTTGTGACCGAAAAGCTTTCAGTAGCTATTCCAATCGAGTTTTCCTGAATTATTGGACTCGGATCCAAAATTTCACCACTTTTTACGATTTTTCGATTTTTATGATTTTCTCTAGTGGTACCTCTTGGAAAATCCGTAAAAATTCGTCGGATTCCGACGAAGCCATTTCTCGATGCATTTTGACCGGCAAACTTCCAGTAGCTATTCCAATCGAGTTTTCCTGAATTATTGGAGTCGGATCCAAAATTTCACCACTTTTTACGATTTTTCGATTTTGTTGATTTTCCCTAGTGGTACCCCTAGGGAAATCCGTAAAAATTTGTCGGGGTCCGACGAAACCAATTCTCGATACGTTGTGACCGGCAAGCTTCCAGTAGCTATTCCAATCGAGTTTTTCTGAATTATTGGACTAGGATCAAAAATTTTACTACTTTTTACGATTTTTCGATTTTGCTGATTTTCCCTAGTGTACCCCTAGGAAAATCAGTAAAAATTCGACGGATTCCGACGAAACCAATTCTTGATGCGTTGTGCCCGGCAAGCTTCCAGTAGCTATTCCAATCGAGTTTTCCTGAATTATTGGACTCGGATCCAAAATTTCACCACTTTTTACGATTTTTCGATTTTCCCTAGTGTACCCCTAGGGAAATCAGTAAAAATTCGTCGCATTCCGACGAAGCAAATATTCGATGCGTTTTGACCGGCAAGCTTCTAGTACCTATTCCAATCGAGTTTTCCTGAATTATTGGAGTCGGATCCAAAATTTCACCACTTTTTACGATTTTTCAATTTTGTTGATTTTCCCTAGTGGTACCCCTAGGGAAATCCGTAAAAATTTGTCGGCGTCCGACGAAACCAATTCTCGATACGTTGTGACCGGCAAGCTTCCAGTAGCTATTCCAAACGAGTTTTTCTGAATTATTGGACTCGGATCCAAAATTTTACTACTTTTTACGATTTTTTGATTTTGGTGATTTTCCGTAGTGTACCCCTAGGAAAATAAGTAAAAATTCGACGGATTCCGACGAAACCAATTCTCGATGCGTTGTGCCCGGCAAGCTTCCAGTAGCTATTCCAATCGAGTTTTCCTGAATTATTGGACTCGGATCCAAAATTTCACCACTTTTTACGATTTTTCGATTTTAGTTAGTGGTACCCCTAGGGAAATCCGTAAAAATTCGTCGGATTCCGACGAAGCCAATTCTCGATGCGTTGTGACCGGCAAGCTTCCAGTACCTATTCCAATCAAGTTTTCCTGAATTATTGGACTCGGATCAAAAATTTCCCCACTTTTTACGATTTTTCGATTTTCCCTAGTGTACCACTAGGGAAATCAGTAAAAATTCGTCGGATTCCGACGAAGCCAATTCTTGATGCGTCATGATAGGCAAGCTTTTAATAGCTATTCCAATCAAGTTTTCCTGAATTATTGGACTCGGATCCAAAATTTCACCACTTTTTACGATTTTTCGATTCTCCCTAGTGTACCCCTAGGGAAATCAGTAAAAATTTGTCGCATTCCGACCAAGCCAATTCTCGATGCGTTGTGACCGGCATGCTTCCAGTAGCTATTCCAATTGAGTTTTCCTGAATTATTGGACTCAGATCCAAAATTTCACCACTTTTTACGATTTTTCGATTTTGGTGATTTTTCCTAGTGGTACCCCTAGATAAATCCGTAAAAATTCGTCGGATTCTGACGAAGCCAATTCTCGATGCGTTGTGACCGGCAAGCTTCCAGTAGCTATTCCAATCGAGTTTTCCTGAATTATTGGACTCGTCTCAAAAATTTCACCACTTTTTACGATTTTTCGATTTTCCCTATTGCCTACCCCTAGGGAAATCAGTAAAAATTCGTCGTATTCCGACGAAACCATTTCTCTATGCATTGTGACCGGAAAGCTTCCAGTAGCTATTCCAATCGAGTTTTCCTGAATTATTGGACTCGGCTCCAAAATTTCACCACTTTTTACGATTTTTCGATTTTAGTGATTTTCCCTAGTGGTACCCCTAGGGAAATCAGTAAAAATTCGTCGCATTCCGACGAAGCCAATTCTCGATGCGTTGTGACCGGCAAGCTTCCAGTAGCTATTCCAATCGAGTTTTCCTGAATTATTGGACTCGGATCCAAAATTTCACCACTTTTTACGATTTTTCGATTTTAGTGATTTTCCCTAGTGGTACCCCTAGGGAAATCCGTAAAAATTCGTCGGATTCCGACGAAGCCAATTCTCGATGTGTTGTGATCGGCAAGCTTCCAGTAGCTATTCCAATCAAGTTTTCCTGAATTATTGGACTTGAATCAAAAATTTCACCACTTTTTACGATTTTTCCTAGTGTACCCCTAGGGAAATCAGTAAAAATTCATCGGATTCTGACGAAGCCAATTCTTGTTGCGTCATGACAGGCAAGCTTCCAGTAGCTATTCCAATCGAGTTTTCCTGAATTATTGGACTCGGATCCAAAATTTCACCACTTTTTACGATTTTTCGATTTTCCCTAGTGTACCCCTAGGGAAATCAGTAAAAATTCGTCGCATACCGACGAAGCCAATTCTCGATGCGTATGACCGGCAAGCTTCCAGTAGCTATTCCAATCGAGTTTTCCTGAATTATTGGACTCGAATCCAAAATTTCACCACTTTTTACGATTTTTCGATTTTCCCTAGTGTACCCCTAGGGAAATCAGTAAAAATTCGTCGGATTCCGATGAAGCCAATTTTGATGCGTCGTGACAGGCAAGCTTCCAGTAGCTATTCCAATCGAGTTTTCCTGAATTATTGGACTCGGATCAAAAATTTCATAACTTTTTACGATTTTTCGATTTTCCCTAGTGTACCCCTAGGGAAATCAGTAAAAATTCGTCGCATTCCGACGAAATCAATTCTCGATGCTTTGTGACCGGCAAGTTTCCAATAGCTATTCCAATCGAGTTTTCCTGAATTATTGGACTCGGATCCAAAATTTCACCACTTTTTACGATTTTTCGATTTTCCCTAGTGTACCCCTAGGGAAATCAGTAAAAATTCGTCGGATTCCGATGAAGCCAATTCTCGATGCGTTGTGACCGGCAAGCTTCAAGTTGCTATTCCAATCGAGTTTTCCTGAAATATTGGACTCGGATCCAAAATTTCACCACTTTTTACGATTTTTCGATTTTAGTGATTTTCCCTAGTGGTACCCCTAGGGAAATCCGTAAAAATTCGTCGGATTCGACGAAGCCAATTCTCGATGCGTTGTGACCGACAAACTTCCAGTAGCTATTCCAATTTAGTTTTCCTGAATTATTGGAATCGGATCAAAAATTTTACCACTTTTTACGATTTTTTGATTTCGGTGATTTTCCCTAGTGGTACACCTAGGGAAATCCATAAAATTTCGTCGGATTCCGACGAAGCCAATTCTCGATGCGTTGTGACCGGAAAGCTTCCAGTAGCTATTCCAATCAAGTTTTCCTGAATTATTGGAATCGGATCAAAAATTTTACCACTTTTTACGATTTTTCGATTTCGGTGATTTTCCCTAGTGGTACACCTACGGAAATCCGTAAAATTTTGTCGGATTCCGACGAAGCCAATTCTCGATGCGTTGTGACCGGAAAGTTTCCAGTAGCTATTCCAATCGAGTTTTCCTGAATTATTGGACTCGGATCCAAAATTTCACCACTTTTTACGATTTTTCGATTTTCCCTAGTGTACCCTTACGGAAATCAGTAAAAATTCGTCGCATTCCGACGAAGCCAATTTTCGATGCGTTGTGACCGGCAAGCTTCCAGTAGCTATTCCAATCGAGTTTTCCTGAGTTATTTGACTCGGATCGAAAATTTCACAACTTTTTATGATTTTTCGATTTTTCTTAGTGGTACCCCTAGGGAAATCCGTAAAAATTCGTCGGATTCCGACGAAACCAATTCTCGATGCGTTGTGACCGAAAAGCTTTCAGTAGCTATTCCAATCGAGTTTTCCTGAATTATTGGACTCGGATCCAAAATTTCTCCACTTTTTACGATTTTTCGATTTTTGTGATTTTCCCTAGTGGTACCTCTTGGAAAATCCGTAAAAATTCGTCGGATTCCGACGAAGCCAATTCTCGATGCATTTTGACCGGCAAACTTTCAGTAGCTATTCCAATCGAGTTTTCCTGAATTATTGGAGTCGGATCCAAAATTTCACCACTTTTTACGATTTTTCGATTTTGTTGATTTTCCCTAGTGGTACCCCTAGGGAAATACGTAAAAATATGTCGAGGTCCGACGAAACCAATTCTCGATACGTTGTGACCGGCAAGCTTCCAGTAGCTATTCTAATCGAGTTTTACTACTTTTTACGATTTTTCGATTTTGGTGATTATCCGTAGTGTACCCCTAGGAAAATCAGTAAAAATTCGACGGATTCCGACGAAACCAATTCTCGATGCGTTGAGCCCGGCAAGCTTCCAGTAGCCATTCAAATCGAGTTTTCCTGAATTATTATACTCGGATCCAAAATTTCAGCACTTTTTACGATTTTTCGATTTTAGTTAGTGGTACCCCTAAGGAAATCCGTAAAAATTCGTCGGATTCCGACGAAGCCAATTCTCGATGCGTTGTGACCGGCAAGTTTCCAGTACCTATTCCAATCACGTTTTCCAGAATTATTGGACTCGGATCCAAAATTTCCCCACTTTTTACGATTTTTCGATTTTCCCTAGTGTACCACTAGGGAAATCAGTAAAAATTCGACGGATTCCGACGAAGCCAATTCTTGATGCGTCGTGATAGGCAAGCTTTTAGTAGCTATTCCAATCGATTTTTCCTGAATTATTGGACTCGGATCCAAAATTTCACCGCTTTTTACGATTTTTCGATTTTCCCTAGTGTACCCCTAGGGAAATCAGTAAAAATTTGTCGCATTCCTACCAAGCCAATTCTCGATGCGTTGTGACCGGCAAGCTTCCAGTAGCTATTCCAATCGAGTTTTCCTGAATTATTGGACTCAGATCCAAAATTTCACCACTTTTTACGATTTTTCGATTTTGGTGATTTTTCCTAGTGGTACCCCTGGGGAAATCCGTAAAAATTCGTCGGATTCCGACGAAGCCAATTCTCGATACGTTGTGACCGGAAAGCTTCCAGTAACTATTCCAATCAAGTTTTCCTGAATTATTGGACTCGGATCAAAAATTTCACCACTTTTTACGATTTTTCCTAGTGTACCCCTAGGGAAATCAGTAAAAATTCATCGGATTCTGACGAAGCCAATTCTTGTTGCGTCGTGACAGGCAAGCTTCCAGTAGCTATTCCAATCGAGTTTTCCTGAATTATTGGACTCGGATCAAAAATTTCACCACTTTTTACGATTTTTCGATTTTCCCTAGTGTACCCTTAGGGAAATCAGTAAAAATTCGTCGCATTCCGACGAATCCAATTCTCGATGCGTTGTGACTTGCAAGCTTCCAGTAGCTATTCCGATCGAGTTTTCCTGAATTATTGGACTCGGATACAAAATTTCACCACTTTTTACGATTTTTCGATTTTGGTGATTTTTTCTAGTGGTACCCTTAGGGAAATCCGTAAAAATTCGTCGGATTCCGACGAAGCAAATTCTCGATGCGTTGTGACCGGCAAGCTTCCAGTAGCTATTCCAATCGAGTTTTCCTATATTATTGACCTGGGGTCAAAAATTTCACCACTTTTTACGATTTTTCGATTTTGGTGATTTTTCATAGTGGTACCCCTAGGGAAATCCGTAAAAATTCGTCGGATTTCGACGAAGCCAATTCTCGATGCGTTGTGACCGGCAAGCTTCCAGTAGCTATTCCAATCGAGTTTTCCTGTATTATTGGACTCGGGTCAAAAATTTTACCACTTTTTACGATTTTTTTATTTTGGTGATTTTTCCTAGTGGTACCCCTAGGGACATCCGTAAAAATTCGTCGGATTCCGACGAAGCCAATTATCGATTCGTTGTGACCGGCAAGCTTCCAGTAGCTATTCCAATCGAGTTTTCCTGTATTATTGGACTCGGGTCCAAAATTTTACCACTTTTTACGATTTTTCGATTTTGGTGATTTTCCCTAGCCCTAGGGAAATCCGTAAAAATTCGTTGGATTCCGACGAAGCCAATTCTCGATGCGTTGTGACCGACAAACTTCCAGTAGCTATTCCAATTGATGTTTCCTGAATTATTGGAATCGGATCAAAAATTTCACCAATTTTTATGATTTTTCGATTTCGGTGATTTTCCCTAGTGATACCCCTAGGTAAATCAGTAAAAATTTATCGGATTCTGACGAAACCAATTCTCGATGCTTTGTTACCGGCAAGCTTCCAGTAGCTATTCCAATCGAGTTTTTCTGAATTATTGGACTCGAATACAAAATTTCACCACTTTTTACGATTTTTCGATTTTCCCTAGTGTACCCCTATGGAAATCAGTAAAAATTCGTTGGATTCCGACGAAGCCAATTTTCGATGCGTTGTGACCGGCAAGCTTCCAGTAGCTATTCCAATCGAGTTTTCCTGAATTATTGGACTCGGATCCAAAATTTCCCCACTTTTTACGATTTTTCGATTTTTGTTAGTGGTTCCCCTAGGGAAATCCGTAAAAATTCGTCGGATTCCGACGAAACCAATTCTCGATGCGTTGTGACCGGCAAGCTTCCAGTAGCTATTCCAATCGAGTTTTCCTGAATTATTGGACTCGGATCCAAAATTTCACAACTTTTTACGATTTTTCGATTTTGGTGATTTTTCCTAGTGGTACCCCTAGGGAAATCCGTAAAAATTCGTCGGATTTCGACGAAGCCAATTCTTGATGCGTTGTGACCGGCAAGCTTCCAGTAGCTATTGCAATCGAGTTTTCCTGAATTATTGGACTCAGATCCAAAATTTTACCACTTTTTACGATTTTTCGATTTTGGTGATTTTCTCTAGTGGTACCCCTAGGTAAATTCGTAAAAATTCGTCGGATTCCGACGAAGCCAATTCTCGATGCGTTGTGACCAGCAAGCTTCCAGTAGCTATTCCAATCGAGTTTTCCTGAATTATTGGACTCGGCTCCAAAATTTCACCACTTTTTACGATTTTTCGATTTTCCCTAGTGCCTACCCCTAGGGAAATCAGTAAAAATTCGTCGTATTCCGACGAAACCATTTCTCGATGGGTTGTGACCGGAAAGCTTCCAGTAGCTATTCCAATCGAGTTTTTCTGAATTATTGGACTCGGATATAAAATTTCACCACTTTTTACAATTTTTCGATTTTGGTGATTTTCCCTAGTTGTACCCCCTTGGGAAATCCGTAAAAATTCGTCGGATTCCAACGAAGCCAATTCTCGATGAGTTGTGACCGGCAAGCTTCCAGTAGCGACTCCAATCGAGTTTTCCTGAATTATTGGATTCGGATCCAAAATTTCACCACTTTTTATGATTATTCGATTTTGGTGATTTTCCCTAGTGGTACCCCTAGGGAAATCCGTAAAAATTTGTCGGGTTTCTAAGAACCCAATTCTCAATGCGTTGTGACCGGAAAGCTTCCAGTAGCTATTCCAATCGAGTTTTCCTGAATTATTGGACTCGATTCCAAAATTTCACCACTTTTTACGATTTTTCGATTTTTCCTAGTTGTACCCCTAGGGAAAATCGTAAAAATTCGTCGGATTCCGACGAAGCCAATTTTTGATGCGTTGTGACCGGCAAGCTTCCAGTAGCTATTCTGAAAGAGTTTTCCTGAATTATTGGACTCGGACCCAAAATTTCCCCACTTTTTACGATTTTTCGATTTTTGTTAGTGGTTCCCCTAGGGTAATCCGTAAAAATTCGTCGGATTCCGACGAAACCAATTCTCGATGCATTGTGACCGGCAAGCTTCCAGTAGCTATTCCAATCGAGTTTTCCTGAATTATTGGACTCGGATCCAAAATTTCACAACTTTTTACGATTTTTCGATTTTGGTGATTTTCCCTAATGGTACCCCTAGGTAAATCCGTAAAAATTCGTCGGATTCCGACGAAACTAATTCTCCATGCGTTGTGACCGGCAAGCTTCCAGTAGCTATTACAATCGAGTTTTCCTGAATTATTGGACTCGAATTTGTAGACACCGGGTCTTGAGACGGTTCAAGATCAGAATTACCCGATGATGAGAATGATACCAATTTACGGGCAGAGGTGTCAAAAGTGATGTTTCCCTTGTCGAAATCCTTTTTTTTTATCATAAAAAAATTATTATTAATATTAATTCCAAAAATAATATTATTGGAAAGTGTTATTTTGATAAAATAAAAAATTAAATTAGTTATTTAATTGAACTGAATTAATTAATTAATTTAATTAAAAAAGGGGGAATTAAATTAGATTTCTTAATTTAATTGAATAAATTAAGTAATTGATTTAATTAAAAAAAAAGGGGATTAGTTGTTAAATTAATTAATTAGTTTAATTTAAAAAAAAAGATTTAAAAGAAATAAAAAAAATTTTTTGGCCATTTTGGCCACTTTATAAAAGTGGTAAGTGGTACCACGCGTGGTACCACTTAAAGTGGTACCACGCGTGGTACCACTTTAAGGAAGTGGTACCACGCGACCACTTCCTTAAAGTGGTCGCGTGGTACCGTGGGTACCGCGCGCGCATTTTTGCACGCACCGTCTCCCTACGCGGTGTTTCGTTTCTGCTTTTTTCAGCTATTTTCTCGCCGTTTTGACCGAAAAATATTTCCATTTTCGTGTAATTTCTGGGAAGACAAATTAAAAGAAAGTTTTGGTCCTTCTCTATTTTGGAACAATGAGGTTAATCAAATAGATTCAATCTTGATTTTTCAAAGGGACGGCAATTTTTGGTTAAAAAAAAAAGGATTTGTTTTACTTTGCTCTCAAAAATTTTCTTCTCTCCAGCAACTGAATCCCTTCTTCATGTGACCAGTAGTAATCCTATGATGCCGACAAGCTGGCAAGACCAAGTTCCGAACAGCGACTGCCTCAGGTACGCATCTCTCCCTCTCTTTTCTGAATTTTGGCTCACTTAGGCACCTAAATCCTAGAGTTCTCCAAAATTGGGGGCAACTGTAGACACCAGGTCCTGAGACGGTCCAAGATCAGAATTACCCGATGATGAGAATGATACCGATTTACGGGCAGAGGTGTCACCCTTGTCGAAATCCTTTTTTTTTATCATAAAAAAATTATTATTAATTCTAATTCCAAAAATAATATTATTGGAAAGTGTTATTTTGATAAAACAAAAAATTAAATTAGTTATTTAATTGAACTGAATTAATTAATTAATTTAATTAAAAAAAAGGGGAATTAAATTAGTTTTCTTAATTTAATTGAATAAATTAAGTAATTAATTTAATTAAAAAAAAAGGGGATTAGTTGTTAAATTAATTAATTAGTTTAATTTAAAAAAAAGGATTTAAAAAAAAAATAAAAACAAATTAAAACTTTTTTTTGGCCACCTGCCACTTTTATAAAGTGGCCATTTTGGCCACTTTATAAAAGTGGCAAGTGGTACCACGCGTGGTACCACTTAAAGTGGTCGCGTGGTACCAAGGGTACCACGCGTAGTCGCGTGGTACCGTGGGCACCGCGCGCGCATTTTTGCGCACACTGTCTCCCTCACCACGCGGTGTTTCGTTTCTGCTTTTTTAAGCTATTTTCTCGCCGTTTTGACCGAAAAATATTTTCATTTTCGTGTAATTTCTGGGAAGACAAATTAAAAGAAAGTTTTGGTTTTTCTCTATTTTGGAACAATGAGGTTAATCAAATAGATTCAATCTTGATTTTTCAAAGGGACGGCAATTTTTGGTTAAAAAAAAAAGGATTTGTTTTACTTTGCTCTCAAAAATTTTCTTCTCTCCAGCAACTGAATCCCTTCTTCAATTCCTTCTTCTAAATTTCTTAAGTTCATTTTCCTCTTCTCAATCTTTAATCTATTTATTTTTCTTCATAAAAAAATACATAATCCATTTTTTGAGTGATTTGAGCTTGGAAAATCAATTTCCTTTACTCAAATCATCCACCAAAAATATTTTTTATCAAAATATTTTCTTGATTTTATTTCAAAATATTAATTTCTACATTTTCCTCAAATATTTGTCACCACAAATCCGACAAGGAAAACAAATCGAGACACCGCCTCTCCGATCTAAAAATTATGAGGGTAAACATTCTTGAACTCATCCTCATTTATTTTTTGTATATTATTTATTATTGTTAATATTATTTTTTACCATTATTATCATGTATATTGTTTACTTTTAGCATTTTAATGTGTTAATATCACTATTAATATATTATTCGTTTGCTTCAATCCGATATTTTGCTATCATTATTATTTTTATTGTGTTTATGTTCATTATTGTTACTATGCCATCCTCCATATTATCATTATCACCATTATTATTATTGTTTTTGTTATTATTAAGTTGATTGCCGTTGGATATTTTGGTGTTCACGGTTAATGTCATTATTATTTCTATGTTCATCTTTGTTTTAGTCTTATAGTCATGCTCCTTAGTGTTATTTCACCATCTCCATTGCTTTCATTTTTATTGTCATATATTGAGTTCCTGCCATGTTTAACGCATTTATTGTCTTTATTATTATTATTATTGTTTATTACTAATTGATTATTCTGTTTTCATATTATTTATCATTACTATTATTATTATTATTATTATTATTATTATTATTATTATTATTATTATATGGTTTTGTTATGATTATTATGTCTATTATTCATCTTATTTATTGTTGCATTGTTATTATTATTATATTTCGCATTCGTTTGATTAATTTACTTTGAATATTTACTAATATTTTTAATGCTAATTTTTGTATGAGTTTAACTTGAATCGAGTCATTTGAGCACCCCCGCGACTCCCCGGATGAGTCGCAACGCGTAGAGGGTCACTCCGGTTTGGTGAGATCTTTCTTAACTCTCTCTTCATGTTGTGTTGTTTGTAAATAATTATTTTGCTTGTGCACGCGTGAGATAAAAAGTCACAAAAATACTTTTATAATTAAATCGGGATTTTCACTAATAAAATTGGGACCAACGTTCCTTGTTTTAGCCCAACCGTAAAAATATCACAATTAAAACGAAGAGTCAATTTTCAATAAAATTGGATCATTCATCCCGGTTTTCCAATTCAAACAATCAATATGACACTTCGAACCCTCTTTAAATTAATACGAAGGAACCAACGTTCCTAAATTTCGAACAAGTGCGAAGGAACCAATGTTCCTCAAATAATATCTCGATTTATGTATGTTCTTTTATTTTAATCTTGGGTGAGTGTTTTAAATTCAAGTTCATTTCTTTTTGGGCCCTTGTAATTAATTTTGGGGCAACTTTATTTATCTTTTGGGGATTGTATTCCGTCCCACTTACATCTTTAATCTCCTTTTAATGGGGTTGTATTCTGCCCCTATTTCTATTGTAATTGCGTGCTTGCGTGTTTACCGCTTTCATTTATCGCTTTCTCTATTTATTGCTTTATCGCTTTTATTTACTTTCTTTACGTGCTTTTAATGCGCTATTTAATTAAATGCATCGCTCGTGTGAGATGAGAGATATAATTTTAAGAAGTTAAAAACCCACTTATACTTAACCAAAGCATAAACAAGAGGGAAGTTCCGAACATCGGATCTCTGGTCTCGACCAACAAGAGGTGAGAGACATTTTCCCAACTCTTTGGAATTGGGTGGCGACTCCATGATACCTCAAAAGGTGCCTCTAGGTGCCATTAGGCTAGGTGGGTCTCCCCAATGTTCTATTGGGAGGGACGCACCGATGATGCCTCGTGGTGCCCATGATCAAAAGACGCGAACCCTCATACCTCGAATCCCAAAGGCGGATTCACGTCGAGGGCCCTTGCTGGGTTTTCGGGTTCGGCGCACTTCACAGGATCCAAAATTTCACAACTTTTTACGATTTTTCGATTTTGGTGATTTTTCCTAGTGGTACCCCTAGGAAAATCTGTAAAAATTCGTCGGATTCCGACGAAGCCAATTCTCAATGCGTTGTGACCGGCAATCTTCCAGTAGCTATTCCAATCGAGTTTTCCTGAATTATTGGACTCGGATCCAAAATTTCACCACTTTTTATGATTTTTCAATTTTTCCTAGTGGTACCCCTAGGGAAATCCGTAAAAATTCATCGGATTCCGACGAAACCAATTCTCGATGCGTTGTGACTGAAAAGCTTCCAGTAGCTATTCCAATTGAGTTTTCCTAAATTATTGGACTCGGATCAAAAATTTCACCACTTTTTACGATTTTTCGATTTTCCCTAGTGTACCCCTATGGAAATCAGTAAAAATTCGTCGGATTTCGACGAAGCCAATTTTTGATGCGTTGTGACCGGCAAGCTTCCAGTAGCTATTCCAATCGAGTTTTCCTGAATTATTGGACTCGGATCAAAAATTTCACCACTTTTTACGATTTTTCCATTTTCCCTAGTGTACCCCTAGGGAAATCAGTAAAAATTCGTCGGATTCCGACGAATCCAATTCTCGATGCGTTGTGACCGGCAAGCTTCCAGTAGCTATTCCAATCGAGTTTTCCTGAATTATTGGACTCGGATCCAAAATTTCACCACTTTTTACGATTTTTCGATTTTGGTGATTTTTCCTAGTGGTACCCCTAGATAAATCCGTAAAAATTCGTCGGATTCTGACGAAGCCAATTCTCGATGCGTTGTGACCGGCAAGCTTCCAGTAGCTATTCCAATCGAGTTTTCCTGAATTATTGGACTCGTCTCAAAAATTTCACCACTTTTTACGATTTTTCGATTTTCCCTATTGCCTACCCCTAGGGAAATCAGTAAAAATTCGTCGTATTCCGACGAAACCATTTCTCGATGCATTGTGACCGGAAAGCTTCCAGTAGCTATTCCAATCGAGTTTTCCTGAATTATTGGACTCGGCTCCAAAATTTCACCACTTTTTACTATTTTTCGATTTTCCCTAATGTACCCCTATGGAAATCAGTAAAAATTCGTCGGATTCCGACGAAGCCAATTTTCGATGCGTTGTGACCGGCAAGCTTCCAGTAGCTATTCCAATCGAGTTTTCCTGAATTATTGGACTCGGATCCAAAATTTCACCACTTTTTACGATTTTTCGATTTTTCCTATTGTACCCCTAGGTAAATAAGTAAAAATTCGTCGGATTCCGACGAATCCAATTCTCGATGCGTTGTGACCGGCAAGCTTCCAGTAGCTATTCCAATCGAGTTTTCCTGAATTATTGAACTCGGATCCAAAATTTCACCACTTTTTACGATTTTTCAATTTTGGTGATTTTCTCTAGTGGTACCCCTAGGTAAATCCGTAAAAATTCGTCGGATTCTGACGAAGCCAATTCTCGATGCGTTGTGACCGGCAAGCTTCCAGTAGCTATTCCAATCGAGTTTTCCTGAATTATTGGACTCGGCTCCAAAATTTCACCACTTTTTACGATTTTTCGATTTTCCCTATTGCCTACCCCTAGGGAAATCAGTAAAAATTCGTCGTATTCCGACGAAACCATTTCTCGATGCGTTGTGACTGGAAAGCTTCTAGTAGCTATTCCAATCGAGTTTTTCTGAATTATTGGACTCGGATCCAAAATTTCACCACTTTTTACAATTTTTCGATTTTGGTGATTTTCCCTAGTTGTACCCCCTTGGGAAATCCGTAAAAATTCGTCGGATTCTGACGAAGCCAATTCTCGATGAGTTGTGACCGGCAAGCTTCTAGTAGCTACTCCAATCGAGTTTTCTTGAATTATTGGACTCGGATCTAAAATTTCACCACTTTTTATGATTTTTCGATTTTGGTGATTTTTCCTAGTGGTACCCCTAGGGAAATCCGTAAAAATTCGTCGGATTCCGACGAAGCCAATTCTCGATACGTTGTGACCGGAAAGCTTCCAGTAGCTATTCCAATCGAGTTTTCCTGAATTATTGGACTCGGTTCCAAAATTTCACCACTTTTTACGATTTTTCGATTTTCCCTTGTTGTACCCCTAGGGAAAATCGTAAAAATTCATCGGATTCCGATGAAGCCAATTTTTGATGCGTTGTGACCGGCAAGTTTCTAGTAGCTATTCTGAAAGTGTTTTCCTGAATTATTGGACTCGGATCCAAAATTTTCCCACTTTTTACGATTTCTCGATTTTGTGATTTTTCCTAGTGGTACCCCTAGGGAAATCCGTAAAAATTCGTCGGATTCCGACGAAACCAATTCTCGATGCGTTGTGACCGGCAAGCTTCCAGTAGCTATTCCAATCGAGTTTTCCTGAATTATTGGACTCGGATCCAAAATTTCACAACTTTTTAAGATTTTTCGATTTTAGTGATTTTCCCTAATGGTACCCCTAGGTAAATAAGTAAAAATTCGTCGGATTCCGACGAAGCTAATTCTCCATGCGTTGTGACCGGCAAGCTTCCAGTACCTATTCTAATCGAGTTTTCCTGAATTATTGGACTCGGATCCAAAATTTCACAACTTTTTACGATTTTTCTATTTTGGTGATTTTTCCTAGTGGTACCCCTAGGAAAATCCGTAAAAATTCGTCGGATTCCGGCGAAGCCAATTCTCGATGCGTTGTGACCGGCAATCTTCCAGTAGCTATTCCAATCGAGTTTTCCTGAATTATTGGACTCGATTAAAAAATTTCACCACTTTTTACGATTTTTCGATTTTTCCTAGTGGTACCCCTTGGGAAATCCGTAAAAATTCGTCGGATTCCGACGAAGCCAATTCTCGATAAGTTGTGACCGGCAAGCTTCCAGTAGCTATTCCAATCTAGTTTTCCTGAATTATTGGATTCGGATCCAAAATTTCACCACTTTTTATGATTTTTCGATTTTGGTGATTTTCCCTAGTGGTACCCCCGAGGAAATCAGTAAAAATTCGTCGGATTCCGATGAAGCCAATTTTTGATGCGTGTTGACCGGCAAGCTTCCAGTAGCTATTCTGAAAGAGTATTCCTGAATTATTGGACTCGGATCCAAAATTTCACCACTTTTTACGATTTTTCGATTTTAGTTAGTGGTACCCTTTGGGAAATCTGTAAAAATTCGTCGGATTCCGACGAAACCAATTCTCGATGTGTTGTGACCGGCAAGCTTCCAGTAGCTATTCCAATCAAGTTTTCCTGAATTATTGGACTCGGATCAAAAATTTCACCACTTTTTACGATTTTTTCGATTTTCCCTAGTGCACCCCTAGGGAAATCAGTAAAAATTTGTCGGATTCCGACGAAGCCAATTCTCGATGCGTTGTGACAGGCAAGCTTCCAGTAGCTATTCCAATCGAGTTCTCCTGAATTATTGGACTCGGATCCAAAATTTAACCACTTTTTACGATTTTTCGATTTTCCCTAGTGTACCCCTAGGGAAATTAGTAAAAATTCGTCGGATTACGACGAAGCCAATTCTCGATGCGTTGTGACCGGCAAGATTCCAGTAGCTATTCAAATCGAGTTTTCCTGAATTGTTGCACTCGGATCCAAAATTTCACCACTTTTTACGATTTTTCGATTTTCGTTAGTGGTACCCCTAGGGAAATCCGTAAAAATTCGTCGGATTCCGACGAAGCCAATTCTCGATGCGTTGTGACCGGCAAGCTTCCAGTAGGTATTCCAATCGAGTTTTCCTGAATTATTGGACTCGAATCAAAAATTTGACCACTTTTTACGATTTTTCGATTTTGGTGATTTTTCCTAGTGGTACCCCTAGGTAAATCCGTAAAAATTCGTCGGATTTCGACGAAGCCAATTCTCGATGCGTTGTGACCGGCAAGCTTCCAGTAGATATTCCAATCGAGTGTTCCTGAATTATTAGACTCGGCTCCAAAATTTCACCACTTTTTACGATTTTTCGATTTTCCCTAGTGCGTACCCCTAGGGAAATCAGAAAAAATTCGTCTTATTCCGACGAAACCAATTCTCGATGCGTTGTGACCGGCAAGCTTCCAGTAGCTATTCCAATCGAGTTTTTCTGAATTATTGGACTCGGATCCAAAATTTCACCACTTTTTATAATTTTTCGATTTTGGTGATTTTCCCTAGTTGTACCCCCTTAGAAAATTCGTAAAAATTCGTCGGATTCCGATGAAACCAATTCTCGATGAGTTGTGACCGGCAAGCTTCCAGTAACTATTCCAATCGAGTTTTCCTGAATTATTGGATTCGGATCCAAAATTTCACCACTTTTTATGATTTTTCGATTTTGGTGATTTTTCCTAGTGGTACACCTAGGGAAATCCGTAAAAATTCGTCGGATTTCGACGAAGCCAATTCTCAATTCGTTGTAACCGAAAAGCTTCTAGTAGCTATTCCAATCGAGTTTTCCTGAATTATTTGACTCGGTTCAAAAATTTCACCACTTTTTACGATTTTTCGATTTTCTCTAGTTGTACCCCCTTGGGAAAATAGTAAAAATTCGTCGGATTCCGACGAAACAAATTTTCGATGCGTTGTGACCGGCAAGCTTCCAGTAGCTATTCCAATAGAGTTTTCCTGAATTATTGGACTCGGATCAAAAATTTCCCCACTTTTTATGATTTTTCCATTTTTGTTAGTGGTTCCCCTAGGAAAATCCGTAAAAATTCGTCGGATTCCGACGAAACCAATTCTCGATGCGTTGTGACCGATAAGCTTCCAGTAGCTATTCCAATCGAGTTTTCCTGAATTATTGGACTCGGATCCAAAATTTCACAACTTTTTACGATTTTTCGATTTTGGTGATTTTCCCTAATAGTACCCCTAGGTAAATCCGTAAAAATTCGTCGGATTTCGACGAAGCTAATTCTCGATGCGTTGTGACCGGCAAGCTTCCAGTACCTATTCCAATCGAGTTTTCCTGAATTATTGGACTCTGATCTAAAATTTCACCACTTTTTACGATTTTTCGATTTTACCTAGTGGTACCACTAGGGAAAATCACCAAAATCGAGAAATCGTAAAAAGTGGTGAAATTTTGGATCCGAGCCCAATAATTCAGGGAAACTCGATTGGAATAGCTACTGGAAGCTCGCCGGTCACAACGCATCGAGAATTGGCTTCGTCGGAATCCGACGAATTTTTACGGATTTTCCTAGGGGTACCACTAGGGAAAACTACCAAAATCGAGAAATCGCAAAAAGTGGTGAAATTTTGGATCCGAGCCCAATAATTCATGGAAACTCGATTGGAATAGCTACTGGAAGCTCAACGCATCGAGAATTGGCTTCGTCGGAATCCGACGAATTTTTACGGATTTCCCTAGGGGTACCACTAGGGAAAATCACCAAAATCGAGAAATCGCAAAAAGTGGTGAAATTTTGGATCCGAGCCCAATAATTATAGGAAACTCGATTGGAATAGCTACTGGAAGCTCGCCGGTCACAACGCATCGAGAATTGGCTTCGTCGAAATTTGACGAATTTTTACGGATTTCCCTAGGGGTACCACTAGGGAAAATCACCAAAATCGAGAAATCGCAAAAAGTGGTGAAATTTTGGATCCGAGCCCAATAATTCAGGAAAACTCGATTGGAATAGCTACTGGAAGCTCAACGCATCGAGAATTGGCTTCGTTGGAATCCGACGAATTTTTACGGATTTCCATAGGGTACCACTAGGGAAAATCACCAAAATCGAGAAATCGCAAAAAGTGGTGAAATTTTGGATCCGAGCCCAATAATTCAGGGAAACTCGATTGGTATAGCTACTGGAAGCTCAACGCATCGAGAATTGGCTTCGTCGGAATCCGGCGAATTTTTACGGATTTCCATAGGGGTACCCACTAGGGAAAATCACCAAAATCGAGAAATCGCAAAAAGTGGTTAAATTTTGGATCTGAGCCCAATAATTCAGGGAAACTCGATTGGAATAGCTACTGGAAGCTCAACGCATTGAGAATTGGCTTCGTCGGAATTCGACGAATTTTTACGGATTTTCCTAGCGGTACCACTAGGAAAAATCACCAAAATCGAGAAATCGCAAAAAGTGGTGAAATTTTGGATTCGAGCCCAATAATTCAGGGAAACTCGATTGGAATAGCTACTGGAAGCTCGCCGGTCACAACGCATCGAGAATTGGCTTCGTCGGAATCCGACGAATTTTTACGGATTTCCCTAGGGGTACCACTAGGGAAAATCACCAAAATCGAGAAATCGCGAAAAGTGGTGAAATTTTTGATCCGAGCCCAATAATTCAGGGAAACTCGATTGGAATAGCTACTGGAAGCTCAACGCATCGAGAATTGGCTTCGTCGGAATCCGACGAATTTTTACGGATTTCCCTAGGGGTACCACTAGGGAAAATCACCAAAATCGAGAAATCGCAAAAAGTGGTGAAATTTTGGATCCGAGCCCAATAATTCAGGGAAACTCGATTGGAATAGCTACTGGAAGCTCAACGCATCGAGAATTGGCTTCGCTGGAATCCGGCGAATTTTTACGGATTTCCATAGGGGTACCACTAGGGAAAATCACCAAAATCGAGAAATCGCAAAAAGTGGTGAAATTTTTGATCCGAGCCCAATAATTCAGGGAAACTCGATTGGAATAGCTACTGGAAGCTCAACGCATCGAGTATTGGCTTCGTTGGAATCCGACGAATTTTTACGGATTTCCATAGGGGTACCACTAGGGAAAATCACCAAAATCGAGAAATCGCAAAAAGTGGTGGAATTTTGGATCCGAGCCCAATAATTCAGGGAAACTCGATTGGTATAGCTACTGGAAGCTCAACGCATCGAGAATTGGCTTCGTCGGAATCCGGCGAATTTTTACGGATTTCCATAGGGGTACCACTAGGGAAAATCACCAAAATCGAGAAATCGCAAAAAGTGGTAAAATTTTGGATCTGAGCCCAATAATTCAGGGAAATTCGATTGGAATAGCTACTGGAAGCTCAACGCATTGAGAATTGGCTTCGTCGGAATCCGACGAATTTTTACGGATTTTCCTAGCGGTACCACTAGGAAAAATCACCAAAATCGAGAAATCACAAAAAGTGGTGAAATTTTGGATTCGAGCCCAATAATTCAGGGAAACTCGATTGGAATAGCTACTGGAAGCTCGCCGGTCACAACGCATCGAGAATTGGCTTCGTCGGAATCCGACGAATTTTTACGGATTTCCCTAGGGGGTACCACTAGGGAAAATCACCAAAATCGAGAAATCGCGAAAAGTGGTGAAATTTTTGATCCGAGCCCAATAATTCAGGGAAACTCGATTGGAATAGCTACTGGAAGCTCAACGCATCGAGAATTTGCTTCGTCGGAATCCGACGATTTTTTACGGATTTCCCTAGGGGTACCACTAGGGAAAATCACCAAAATTGAGAAATCGCAAAAAGTGGTGAAATTTTGGATCCGAGCCCAATAATTCAGGGAAACTCGATTGGAATTGCTACTGGAAGCTCAACGCATCGAAAATTGGCTTCGTCGGAATCCGACGAATTTTTACGGATTTCCCTAGGGGTACCAATAGGGAAAATCACCAAAATCGAGAAATCGCAAAAAGTGGTGAAATTTTGAATCCGAGCCCAATAATTCAGGGAAACTCGATTGGAATAGCTCCTGGAAGCACAACGCATCGAGAATTGACTTCGTCGGAATCCGACGAATTTTTACGGATTTCCCTAGGGGTACCACTAGGGAAAATCACCAAAATCGAGAAATCGCAAAAAGTGGTGAAATTTTGGATCCGAGCCCAATAATTCAGGGAAACTCGATTAGAATAGCTACTGGAAGCTCGCCGGTCACAACGCATCGAGAATTGGCTTCGTCGGAATCCGATGAATTTTTACGAATTTTCCTAGGGGTACCACTAGGGAAAATCACCAAAATCGAGAAATCGCAAAAAGTGGTGAAATTTTTGATCCGAGCCCAATAATTCAGGGAAACTCGATTGGAATTGCTACTGGAAGCTCAACGCATCGAAAATTGGCTTCGTCGGAATCCGACGAATTTTTACGGATTTCCCAAGGGGTACCACTAGGGAAAATCACCAAAATCGAGAAATCGCAAAAAGTGGTGAAATTTTGGATCCGAGCCCAATAATTCAATGAAACTCGATTGGAATAGCTACTGGAAGCTCAACGCATCGAGAATTGGCTTCGTCGGAATCCGACGAATGTTTACGGATTTCCATAGGGGTACCACTAGGAAAAATCACCAAAATCGAGAAATCGCAAAAAGTGGTAAAATTTTGGATCCGAGCCCAATAATTCAGGGAAACTCGATTGGAATAGCTACTGGAAGCTCAACGCATCGTGAATTGGCTTCGTCGGAATCCGATGAATTTTTACGGATTTCCCTAGGGGTACCACTAGGGAAAATCACCAAAATCGAGAAATCGCAAAAAGTGGTGAAATTTTGGATCCGAGCCCAATAATTCAGGGAAACTCGATTGGAATAGCTACTGGAAGCTCAACGCATCGAGAATTGGCTTCGTCAGAATCCGACGAATTTTTACGGATTTCCCTAGGGGTACCATTAGGGAAAATCACCAAAATCGAGAAATCGCAAAAAGTGGTGAAATTTTGGATCCGAGCCCAATAATTCAGGGAAACTCGATTGGAATAGCTACTGGAAGCTCAACGCATCGAGAATTGGCTTCGTCGGAATCCGACGAATTTTTACGAATTTCCCTAGGGGTACCACTAGGGAAAATCACCAAAATCGAGAAATCGCAAAAAGTGGTGAAATTTTGGATCCGAGCCCAATAATTCAGGGAAACTCGATTGGAATAGCTACTAGAAGCTCGCCAGTCACAACGCATCGAGAATTGGCTTCGTCGGAATCCGACGAATTTTTACGGATTTCCCTAGGGGGTACCACTAGGGAAAATCACCAAAATCGAGAAATCGCAAAAAGTGGTAAAATTTCTGATCCGAGCCCAATAATTCAGGGAAACTCGATTGGAATAGCTACTGGAAGCACAACGCATCGAGAATTGGCTTCGTCGGAATCCGACGAATTTTTACGGATTTCCCTAGGGGTACCACTAGCGAAAATCACCAAAATCGAGAAATCGCAAAAAGTGGTAAAATTTTGGATCCGAGCCCAATAATTCAGGGAAACTCGATTGGAATAGCTACTGGAAGCTCAACGCATCGTGAATTGGCTTCGTCGGAATCCGACGAATTTTTACGGATTTCCCTAGGGGTACCACTAGGGAAAATCACCAAAATCGAGAAATCGCAAAAAGTGGTGAAATTTTGGATCCGAGCCCAATAATTCAGGGAAACTCGATTGGAATAGCTACTGGAAGCTCGCCGGTCACAACGCATCGAGAATTGGCTTCGTCGAAATCCGACGAATTTTTACGGATTTCCCTAGGGGTACCACTAGGGAAAATCACCAAAATCGAGAAATTGCAAAAAGTGGTGAAATTTTGGATCCGAGCCCAATAATTCAGGGAAACTCGATTGGAATAGCTACTGGAAGCTCAACGCATCGAGAATTGGCTTCGATGGAATCTGACGAATTTTTACGAATTTCCCTAGGGGTACCACTAGGGAAAATCACAAAAATCGAGAAATCGCAAAAAGTGGGGAAATTTTGGATCCGAGCCCAATAATTAAGGAAAACTCGATTGGAATAGCTACTAGAAGTTCGCCAGTCACAACGCATCGAGAATTGGCTTCGTCGGAATTCGACGAATTTTTACGGATTTCCCTAGGGGGCACCACTAGGGAAAATCACCAAAATCAAGAAATCGCAAAAAGTGGTGAAATTTCTGATCCGAGCCCAATAATTCAGGGAAACTCGATTGGAATAGCTACTGCAAGCACAACGCATCGAAAATTGGCTTCGTCGGAATCCGATGAATTTTTACGGATTTCCCTAGGGGTACCACTAGGGAAAATCACCAAAATCGAGAAATCGCAAAAAGTGGTAAAATTTTGGATCCGATCCCAATAATTCAGGGAAACTCGATTGGAATAGGTACTGGAAGCTCAACGCATCGAGAATTGACTTCGTCGGAATCCGACGAATTTTTACGGATTTCCCTAGGGGTACCACTAGGGAAAATCACCAAAATCGAGAAATCGCAAAAAGTGGTGAAATTTTGGATCCGAGCCCAATAATTCAGGGAAACTCGATTGGAATAGCTACTGGAAGCTCGCCGGTCACAACGCATCGAGAATTGGCTTCGTCGGAATCCGACGAATTTTTACGGATTTCCCTAGGGGTACCACTAGGAAAAATCACCAAAATCGAGAAATCGCAAAAAGTGGTGAAATTTTGGATCCGAGCCCAATAATTCAGGAAAACTCGATTGGAATAGCTACTGGAAGCACAACGCATCGAGAATTGGCTTCGTCGGAATATGACGAATTTTTACGGATTTTTCTAGGGGTACCACTAGGGAAAATCACCAAAATCGAGAAATCGCAAAAAGTGGTAAAATTTTGGATCCGAGCCCAATAATTCAGGGAAACTCGATTGGAATAGCTACTGGAAGCTCAACGCATCGAGAATTGGTTTCGTCAGAATCCGACGAATTTTTACGGATTTTCCTAGGGGTACCATTAGGGAAAATCACCAAAATCGAGAAATCGCAAAAAGTGGTGAAATTTTGGATCCGAGCCCAATAATTCAGGGAAACTCGATTGGAATAGCTACTGGAAGCTCAACGCATCGAGAATTGGCTTCGTCGGAATCCGACGAATTTTTACGAATTTCCCTAGGGGTACCACTAGGGAAAATCACCAAAATCGAGAAATCGCAAAAAGTGGTGAAATTTTGGATCCGAGCCCAATAATTCAGGGAAACTCGATTGGAATAGCTACTAGAAGCTCGCCAGTCACAACGCATCGAGAATTGGCTTCGTCGGAATCCGACGAATTTTTACGGATTTCCCTAGGGGGTACCACTAGGGAAAATCACCAAAATCGAGAAATCGCAAAAAGTGGTGAAATTTCTGATCCGAGCCCAATAATTCAGGGAAACTCGATTGGAATAGCTACTAGAAGCACAACGCATCGAGAATTGGCTTCGTCGGAATCCGACGAATTTTTACGGATTTCCCTAGGGGTACCACTAGGGAAAATCACCAAAATCGAGAAATCGCAAAAAGTGGTAAAATTTTGGATCCGAGCCCAATAATTCAGGGAAACTCGATTGGAATAGCTACTGGAAGCTCAACGCATCGTGAATTGGCTTCGTCGGAATCCGACGAATTTTTACGGATTTCCCTAGGGGTACCACTAGGGAAAATCACCAAAATCGAGAAATCGCAAAAAGTGGTGAAATTTTGGATCGAGCCCAATAATTCAGGGAAACTCGATTGGAATAGCTACTGGAAGCTCGCCGGTCACAACGCATCGAGAATTGGCTTCGTCGAAATTCGACGAATTTTTACGGATTTCCCTAGGGGTACCACTAGGGAAAATCACCAAAATCGAGAAATTGCAAAAAGTGGTGAAATTTTGGATCCGAGCCCAATAATTCAGGGAAACTCGATTGGAATAGCTACTGGAAGCTCAACGCATCGAGAATTGGCTTCGATGGAATCTGACGAATTTTTACGAATTTCCCTAGGGGTACCACTAGGGAAAATCACCAAAATCGAGAAATCGCAAAAAGTGGGGAAATTTTGGATCCGAGCCCAATAATTAAGGAAAACTCGATTGGAATAGCTACTAGAAGTTCGCCAGTCACAACGCATCGAGAATTGGCTTCGTCGGAATTCGACGAATTTTTACGGATTTCCCTAGGGGGTACCACTAGGGAAAATCACCAAAATCGAGAAATCGCAAAAAGTGGTGAAATTTCTGATCCGAGCCCAATAATTCAGGGAAACTCGATTGGAATAGCTACTGGAAGCACAACGCATCGAAAATTGGCTTCGTCGGAATCCGATGAATTTTTACGGATTTCCCTAGGGGTACCACTAGGGAAAATCACCAAAATCGAGAAATCGCAAAAAGTGGTAAAATTTTGGATCCGAGCCCAATAATTCAGGGAAACTCGATTGGAATAGCTACTGGAAGCTCAACGCATCGTGAATTGGTTTCGTCGGAATCAAATGAATTTTTACGGATTTCCCTAGGGGTACCACTAGGGAAAATCACCAAAATCGAGAAATCGCAAAAAGTGGTGAAATTTTGGATTCGAGCCCAATAATTCAGGGAAACTCGATTGGAATAGCTACTGGAAGCTCAACGCATCGAGAATTGGCTTGGTCGGAATCCGACGAATTTTTACGAATTTCCCTAGGGGTACCACTAGGGAAAATCACCAAAATCGAGAAATCGTAAAAAGTGGTGAAATTTTTGATGCGAGCCCAATAATTCAGGGAAACTCGATTGGAATAGCTACTGGAAGCTCGCCGGTCACAACGTATCGAGAATTGGCTTCGTCGGAATCCGACGAATTTTTACGGATTTCCCTAGGGGTACCACTAGGGAAAATCACCAAAATCGAGAAATCGCAAAAAGTGGTGAAATTTTGGATCCGAGCCCAATAATTCAGGGAAACTCGATTGGAATAGCTACTGGAAGCACAACGCATCGAGAATTGGCTTCGTCGGAATCCGACGAATTTTTACGGATTTCCCTAGGGGTACCACTAGGGAAAATCACCAAAATCGAGAAATCGCAAAAAGTGGTAAAATTTTGGATCCGATCCCAATAATTCAGGGAAACTCGATTGGAATAGGTACTGGAAGCTCAACGCATCGAGAATTGGCTTCGTCGGAATCCGATGAATTTTTACGGATTTCCCTAGTGGTACCACTAGGGAAAATCACCAAAATCGAGAAATCGCAAAAAGTGGTTAAATTTTGGATCCGAGCCTAATAATTCAGGGAAACTCGATTGGAATAGCTACTGGAAGCACAACGCATCGAGAATTGGCTTCGTCGGAATCCGACGAATTTTTACGGATTTCCCTAGGGGTACCACTAGGGAAAATCACCAAAATCGAGAAATCGCAAAAAGTGGTAAAATTTTGGATCCGATCCCAATAATTCAGGGAAACTCGATTGGAATAGTTACTGGAAGCTCAACGTATCGAGAATTGGCTTCGTCGGAATCCGACGAATTTTTACGGATTTCCCTAGTGGTACCACTAGGGAAAATCACCAAAATCGAGAAATCGCAAAAAGTGGTGAAATTTTGGATCCGAGACCAATAATTCAGGGAAACTCGATTGGAATAGCTACTGGAAGCTCGCCGGTCACAACGCATCGAGAATTGGCTTCATCGAAATCCGACGAATTTTTACGGATTTCCCTAGGGGTACCACTAGGGAAAATCGCCAAAATCGAGAAATCGCAAAAAGTGGTGAAATTTGGATCCGAGCCCAATAATTCAGGGAAACTCGATTGGAATAGCTACTGGAAGCTCAACGCATCGAGAATTGGCTTCGTCGGAATTCGACGGATTTTTACGGATTTTCCTAGGGGTACCACTAGGGAAAATCACCAAAATCGAGAAATCGCAAAAAGTGGTGAAATTTTGGATCCGAGCCCAATAATTCAGGGAAACTCGATTGGAATAGCTACTGGAAGCTCAACGCATCGAGAATTGGCTTCGTCGGAATCCGACGAATTTTTACGGATTTTCCTAGGGGTGCCACTAGGGAAAATCACCAAAATCGAGAAATCGCAAAAAGTGGTGAAATTTGGATCCGAGCCCAATAATTCAGGGAAACTCGATTGGAATAGCTACTGGAATCTCAACGCATCGAGAATTGGCTTCGTCGGAATCCGACGAATTTTTACGGATTTCCCTAGGGGTACCACTAGGGAAAATCACCAAAATCGAGAAATCGCAAAAAGTGGTGAAATTTTGGATCCGAGCCAAATAATTCAGGGAAACTCGATTGGAATAGCTACTGGAAGCTCAACGCATCGAGAATTGGCTTCTTCGGAATCCGACGAATTTTTACGGATTTCCCTAGGGGTACCACTAGGGAAAATCACCAAAATCGAGAAATCGCAAAAAGTGGTGAAATTTTGGATCAGAGCCCAATAATTAAGGGAAACTCGATTGGAATAGCTACTGGAAGCTCAACGCATTGAGAATTGGCTTCGTCGGAATCCGACGAATTTTTACGGATTTCCATAGGGGTACCACTAGGGAAAATCACCAAAATCGAGAAATCGCAAAAAGTGGTGAAATTTTGGATCCGAGCCCAATAATTCAGGGAAACTCGATTGGAATAGCTACTGGAAGCTCAACGCATCGAGAATTGGCTTCGTCGGAATCCGACGAATTTTTACGGATTTCCCTAGGGGTACCACTATGGAAAATCACCAAAATCGAGAAATCGCAAAAAGTGGTGAAATTTTGGATCCGAGCCCAATAATTCAGGGTAACTCGATTGGAATAGCTACTGGAAGCTCGCCGGTCACAACGCATCGAGAATTGGCTTCGTCGGAATCCGACGAATTTTTACGGATTTCCCTAGGGGTACCACTAGGGAAAATCACCAAAATCGAGAAATCGCAAAAAGTGGTGAAATTTTGGATCCGAGCCCAATAATTCAGGGAAACTCGATTGGAATAGCTACTGGAAGCTCAACGCATCGAGAATTGGCTTCGTCGGAATCCGACGAATTTTTACGGATTTCCCTAGGGGTACCACTAGGGAAAATCACCAAAATCGAGAAATCTCAAAAAGTGGTGAAATTTTGGATCCGAGCCCAATAATTCAGGGAAACTCGATTGGAATAGCTACTGGAAGCACGACGCATCGAGAATTGGCTTCGTCGGAATCCGACGAATTTTTGCGGATTTTCCTAGGGGTACCACTAGGAAAAATCACCAAAATCGAGAAATCGCAAAAAGTGGTGAAATTTTGGATCCGAGCCCAATAATTCAGGGAAACTCGATTGGAATAGCTACTGGAAGCTCAACGCATCGAGAATTGGCTTCGTCGGAATCCGACGAATTTTTACGGATTTCCCTAGGGGTACCACTAGGGAAAATCACCAAAATCGAGAAATCGCAAAAAGTGGTGAAATTTTGGATCCGAGCCCAATAATTCAGGGAAACTCGATTGGAATAGCTACTGGAAGCTCAACGCATCGAGAATTGGCTTCGTCGGAATCCGATGAATTTTTACGGATTTCCCTAGGGGTACCACTAGGGAAAATCACCAAAATCGAGAAATCGCAAAAAGTGGTGAAATTTTGGATCCGAGCCCAATAATTCAGGGAAACTCGATTGGAATAGCTACTGGAAGCACAACGCATCGAGAATTGGCTTCGTCGGAATCCGACGAATTTTTACGGATTTTCCTAGGGGTACCACTAGGGAAAATCACCAAAATCGAGAAATCGCAAAAAGTGGTGAAATTTGGATCCGAGCCCAATAATTCAGGGAAACTCGATTGGAATAGCTACTGGAAGCTCAACGCATCGAGAATTGGCTTCGTCGGAATCCGACGAATTTTTACGGATTTCCCTAGGGGTACCACTAGGGAAAATCACCAAAATCGAGAAATCGCAAAAAGTGGTGAAATTTTGGATCCGAGCCCAATAATTCAGGGAAACTCGATTGGAATAGCTACTGGAAGCTCAACGCATCGAGAATTGGCTTCGTCGGAATCCGACGAATTTTTACGGATTTCCCTAGGGGTACCACTAGGGAAAATCACCAAAATCGAGAAATCGCAAAAAGTGGTGAAATTTGGATCCGAGCCCAATAATTCAGGGAAACTCGATTGGAATAGCTACTGGAAGCTCAACGCATCGAGAATTGGCTTCGTCGGAATCCGACGAATTTTTACGGATTTCCCTAGGGGTACCACTAGGGAAAATCACCAAAATCGAGAAATCGCAAAAAGTGGTGAAATTTTGGATCCGAGCCCAATAATTCAGGGAAACTCGATTGGAATAGCTACTGGAAGCTCAACGCATCGAGAATTGGCTTCTTCGGAATCCGATGAATTTTTACGGATTTCCCTAGGGGTACCACTAGAGAAAATCACCAAAATCGAGAAATCGCAAAAAGTGGTGAAATTTGGATCCGAGCCCAATAATTCAGGGAAACTCAATTGGAATAGCTACTGGAAGCTCTACGCATCGAGAATTGGCTTCGTCGGAATCCGACGAATTTTTACGGATTTCCCTAGGGTACCACTAGGGCAAATCACCAAAATCGAGAAATCGCAAAAAGTGGTGAAATTTTGGATCCGAGCCCAATAATTCAGGGAAACTCGATTGGAATAGCTACTGGAAGCTCGCCGGTCACAACGCATCGAGAATTGGCTTCGTCGGAATCCGACGAATTTTTACGGATTTCCCTAGGGTACCACTAGGGCAAATCACCAAAATCGAGAAATCGCAAAAAGTGGTGAAATTTTGGATCCGAGCCCAATAATTCAGGGAAACTCGATTGGAATAGCTACTGGAAGCTCGCCGGTCACAACGCATCGAGAATTGGCTTCGTCGGAATCCGACGAATTTTTACGGATTTCCCTAGGGGTACCACTAGGGAAAATCACCAAAATCGAGAAATCGCAAAAAGTGGTGAAATTTTGGATCCGAGCCCAATAATTCAGGGAAACTCGATTGGAATAGCTACTGGAAGCTCAACGCATCGAGAATTGGCTTCGTCGGAATCCGACGAATTTTTACGGATTTCCCTAGGGGTACCACTAGGGAAAATCACCAAAATCGAGAAATCTCAAAAAGTGGTGAAATTTTGGATCCGAGCCCAATAATTCAGGGAAACTCGATTGGAATAGCTACTGGAAGCACGACGCATCGAGAATTGGCTTCGTCGGAATCCGACGAATTTTTGCGGATTTTCCTAGGGGTACCACTAGGGAAAATCACCAAAATCGAGAAATCGCAAAAAGTGGTGAAATTTTGGATCCGAGCCCAATAATTCAGGGAAACTCGATTGGAATAGCTACTGGAAGCTCAACGCATCGAGAATTGGCTTCGTCGGAATCCGACGAATTTTTACGGATTTCCCTAGGGGTACCACTAGGGAAAATCACCAAAATCGAGAAATCGCAAAAAGTGGTGAAATTTTGGATCCGAGCCCAATAATTCAGGGAAACTCGATTGGAATAGCTACTGGAAGCTCAACGCATCGAGAATTGGCTTCGTCGGAATCCGATGAATTTTTACGGATTTCCCTAGGGGTACCACTAGGGAAAATCACCAAAATCGAGAAATCGCAAAAAGTGGTGAAATTTTGGATCCGAGCCCAATAATTCAGGGAAACTCGATTGGAATAGCTACTGGAAGCACAACGCATCGAGAATTGGCTTCGTCGGAATCCGACGAATTTTTACGGATTTTCCTAGGGGTACCACTAGGGAAAATCACCAAAATCGAGAAATCGCAAAAAGTGGTGAAATTTGGATCCGAGCCCAATAATTCAGGGAAACTCGATTGGAATAGCTACTGGAAGCTCAACGCATCGAGAATTGGCTTCGTCGGAATCCGACGAATTTTTACGGATTTCCCTAGGGGTACCACTAGGGAAAATCACCAAAATCGAGAAATCGCAAAAAGTGGTGAAATTTTGGATCCGAGCCCAATAATTCAGGGAAACTCGATTGGAATAGCTACTGGAAGCTCAACGCATCGAGAATTGGCTTCGTCGGAATCCGACGAATTTTTACGGATTTCCCTAGGGGTACCACTAGGGAAAATCACCAAAATCGAGAAATCGCAAAAAGTGGTGAAATTTGGATCCGAGCCCAATAATTCAGGGAAACTCGATTGGAATAGCTACTGGAAGCTCAACGCATCGAGAATTGGCTTCGTCGGAATCCGACGAATTTTTACGGATTTCCCTAGGGGTACCACTAGGGAAAATCACCAAAATCGAGAAATCGCAAAAAGTGGTGAAATTTTGGATCCGAGCCCAATAATTCAGGGAAACTCGATTGGAATAGCTACTGGAAGCTCAACGCATCGAGAATTGGCTTCTTCGGAATCCGATGAATTTTTACGGATTTCCCTAGGGGTACCACTAGAGAAAATCACCAAAATCGAGAAATCGCAAAAAGTGGTGAAATTTGGATCCGAGCCCAATAATTCAGGGAAACTCAATTGGAATAGCTACTGGAAGCTCTACGCATCGAGAATTGGCTTCGTCGGAATCCGACGAATTTTTACGGATTTCCCTAGGGTACCACTAGGGCAAATCACCAAAATCGAGAAATCGCAAAAAGTGGTGAAATTTTGGATCCGAGCCCAATAATTCAGGGAAACTCGATTGGAATAGCTACTGGAAGCTCGCCGGTCACAACGCATCGAGAATTGGCTTCGTCGGAATCCGACGAATTTTTACGGATTTCCCTAGGGTACCACTAGGGCAAATCACCAAAATCGAGAAATCGCAAAAAGTGGTGAAATTTTGGATCCGAGCCCAATAATTCAGGGAAACTCGATTGGAATAGCTACTGGAAGCTCGCCGGTCACAACGCATCGAGAATTGGCTTCGTCGGAATCCGACGAATTTTTACGGATTTCCCTAGGGGTACCACTAGGGAAAATCACCAAAATCGAGAAATCAAAAAAAGTGGTGAAATTTTGGATCCGAGCCCAATAATTCAGGGAAACTCGATTGGAATAGCTACTGGAAGCACAACTCATCGAGAATTGGCTTCGTCGGAATCCGACGAATTTTTACGGATTTCCCTAGGGATACCACTAGGGAAAATCACCAAAATTGAGAAATCGCAAAAAGTGGTAAAATTTTGGATCCGAGCCCAATAATTCAGGGAAACTCGATTGGAATAGCTACTGGAAGCTCAACGCATCGAGAATTGGCTTCGTCGGAATCCGACGAATTTTTACGGATTTCCCTAGGGGTACCACTAGGGAAAATCACCAAAATCGAGAAATCGCAAAAAGTGGTGAAATTTGGATCCGAGCCCAATAATTCAGGGAAACTCGATTGGAATAGCTACTGGAAGCTCAACGCATCGAGAATTGGCTTCGTCGGAATCCGACGAATTTTTACGGATTTCCCTAGGGGTACCACTAGGGAAAATCACCAAAATCGAGAAATCGCAAAAAGTGGTGAAATTTTGGATCCGAGCCCAATAATTCAGGGAAACACGATTGGAATAGCTACTGGAAGCTCGCCGGTCACAACGCATCGAGAATTGGCTTCGTCGGAATCCGACGAATTTTTACGGATTTCCATAGGGGTACCACTAGGGAAAATCACCAAAATAGAGAAATCGCAAAAAGTGGTAAAATTTTGGATCCGAGCCCAATAATTCAGGGAAACTCGATTGGAATAGCTACTGGAAGCTCAACGCATCGAGAATTGGTTTCATCGGAATCCGACGAATTTTTACGGATTTCCCTAGGGGTACCACTAGGGAAAATCACCAAAATCGAGAAATCGCAAAAAGTGGTGAAATTTTGGATCCGAGCCCAATAATTCAGGGAAACTCGATTGGAATAGCTACTGGAAGCTCAACGCATCGAGAATTGGCTTCGTCGGAATCCGACGAATTTTTACGGATTTCCCAAGGGGTACCACTAGGGAAAATTACAAAAATCGAGAAATCGCAAAAAGTGGTGAAATTTTGGATCCGAGCCCAATAATTCAGGGATACTCGATTGGAATAGCTACTGGAAGCTCGCCGGTCACAACGCATCGAGAATTGGCTTCGTCGGAATCCGACGAATTTTTACGGATTTTCCTAGGGGTACCACTAGGGAAAATCACCAAAATCGAGAAATCGCAAAAAGTGGTGAAATTTTGGATCCGAGCCCAATAATTCAGGGAAACTCGATTGGAATAGCTACTGGAAGCATAACGCATCGAGAATTGGCTTCTTCGGAATCCGACGAATTTTTACGGATTTCCTTAGGGGTACCACTAGGGAAAATCACCAAAATCGAGAAATCGCAAAAAGTGGTGAAATTTTGGATCCGAGCCCAATAATTCAGGGAAACTCGATTGGAATAGCTACTGGAAGCTCGCCGGTCACAACGCATCGAGAATTGACTTCGTCGGAATCCGACGAATTTTTACGGATTTCCCTAGGGGTACCACTAGGGAAAATCACCAAAATCGAGAAATCGCAAAAAGTGGTGAAATTTTGGATCTGATCCCAATAATTCAGGGAAACTCGATTGGAATAGCTACTGGAAGCTCAACGCATCGAGAATTGGTTTCGTCGAAATCCGACGAATTTTTACGGATTTCCCTAGGGGTACCACTAGGAAAAATCACCAAAATCGAGAAATCGCAAAAAGTGGTGAAATTTTGGATCCGAGCCTAATAATTCAGGGAAACTCGATTGGAATAGCTACTGGAAGCTCAACACATCGAGAATTGGCTTCGTCGGAATCCGACGAATTTTTACGGATTTCCCTAGGGGTACCACTAGGGAAAATCACAAAAATCGAGAAATCGCAAAAAGTGGTGAAATTTTGGATCCGAGCCCAATAATTCAGGGATACTCGATTGGAATAGCTACTGGAAGCTCGCCGGTCACAACGCATCGAGAATTGGCTTCGTCGGAATCCGACGAATTTTTACGGATTTTCCTAGGGGTACCACTAGGGAAAATCACCAAAATCGAGAAATCGCAAAAAGTGGTGAAATTTTTGATTCGAGCCCAATAATTCAGGGAAACTCGATTGGAATAGCTACTGGAAGCACAACGCATCGAGAATTGGCTTCGTCGGAATCCGACGAATTTTTACGGATTTCCCTAGGGGTACCACTAGGGAAAATCACCAAAATCGAGAAATCGCAAAAAGTGGTAAAATTTTGGATCCGAGCCCAATAATTCAGGGAAACTCGATTGGAATAGCTACTGGAAGCTCAACGCATCGAGAATTGGCTTCGTCGGAATCCGACGAATTTTTACGGATTTCCCTAGGGGTACCACTAGGAAAAATCACCAAAATCGAGAAATCGCAAAAAGTGGTGAAATTTTAGATCCGAGCCCAATAATTCAGGGAAACTAGATTGGAATAGCTACTGGAAGCTCAACGCATCGAGAATTGGCTTCGTCGAAATCCGACGAATTGTTACGGATTTCCCTAGGGGTACCACTAGGGAAAATCACCAAAATCGAGAAATCACAAAAAGTGGTGAAATTTTGGATCCGAGCCCAATAATTAAGGGAAACTCGATTGGAATAGCTACTGGAAGCTCAACGCATCGAGAATTGGCTTCGTCGTAATCCGACAAATTTTTACGGATTTCCCTAGGGGTACCACTAGGGAAAATCACCAAAATCGAGAAATCGCAAAAAGTGGTGAAATTTTGGATCCGAGCCCAATAATTCAGGGAAACTCGATTGGAATAGCTACAGGAAGCTCGCCGGTCACAACGCATCGAGAATTGGCTTCGTCGGAATCCGACGAATTTTTACGGATTTCCCTAGGGGTACCACTAGGGAAAATCACCAAAATCGAGAAATCGCAAAAAGTGGTGAAATTTTAGGTCCGAGCCCAATAATTCAGGGAAACTCGATTGGAATAGCTACTGGAAGCTCGCCGGTCACAACGCATCGAGAATTGGCTTCGTCGGAATCCGACGAATTTTTACGGATTTCCCTAGGGGTACCACTAGGAAAAATCACCAAAATCGAGAAATCGCAAAAAGTGGTGAAATTTTGGATCCGAGCCCAATAATTCAGGGAAACTCAATTGGAATAGCTACTGGAAGCACAACGCATCGAGAATTGGCTTCGTCGGAATCCGACGAATTTTTACGGATTTCCCTAGGGGTACCACTAGGGAAAATCACCAAAATCGAGAAATCGCAAAAAGTGGTGAAATTTTGGATCCGAGCCCAATAATTCAGGGAAACTCGATTGGAATAGCTACTAGAAGCTCAACGCATCGAGAATTGGCTTCGTCGGAATCCGACGAATTTTTACGGATTTCCCTAGGGGTACCACTAGGGAAAATCACCAAAATCGAGAAATCGCAAAAAGTGGTGAAATTTTGGATCCGAGCCCAATAATTCAGGGAAACTCGATTGGAATAGCTACTGGAAGCATAACACATCGAGAATTGGCTTCTTCGGAATCCGACGAATTTTTACGGATTTCCTTAGGGGTACCACTAGGGAAAATCACCAAAATCGAGAAATCGCAAAAAGTGGTGAAATTTTGGATCCGAGCCCAATAATTCAGGGAAACTCGATTGGAATAGCTACTGGAAGCTCGCCGGTCACAACGCATCGAGAATTGACTTCGTCGGAATCCGACGAATTTTTACGGATTTCCCTAGGGGTACCACTAGGGAAAATCACCAAAATCGAGAAATCGCAAAAAGTGGTGAAATTTTAGATCCGAGCCCAATAATTCAGGGAAACTCGATTGGAATAGCTACTGGAAGCTCAACGCATCGAGAATTGGCTTCGTCGGAATCCGACGAATTTTTACGGATTTCCCTAGGGGTACCACTAGGAAAAATCACCAAAATCGAGAAATCGCAAAAAGTGGTGAAATTTTGGATCCGAGCCCAATAATTCAGGGAAACTCGATTGGAATAGCTACTGGAAGCACAACACATCGAGAATTGGCTTCGTCGGAATCCGACGAATTTTTACGGATTTCCCTAGGGGTACCACTAGGGAAAATCACCAAAATCGAGAAATCGCAAAAAGTGGTGAAATTTTGGATCCGAGCCCAATAATTCAGGGAAACTCGATTGGAATAGCTACAGGAAGCTCGCCGGTCACAACGCATCGAGAATTGGTTTCGTCGGAATCCGACGAATTTTTACGGATTTCCCTAGGGGTACCACTAGGGAAAATCACCAAAATCGAAAAATCGCAAAAAGTGGTGAAATTTTAGATCCGAGCCCAATAATTCAGGGAAACTCGATTGGAATAGCTACTGGAAGCTCAACGCATCGAGAATTGGCTTCGTCGGAATCCGACGAATTTTTACGGATTTCCCTAGGGGTACCACTAGGAAAAATCACCAAAATCGAGAAATCGCAAAAAGTGGTGAAATTTTGGATCCGAGCCCAATAATTCAGGGAAACTCGATTGGAATAGCTACTGGAAGCACAACACATCGAGAATTGGCTTCGTCGGAATCCGACGAATTTTTACGGATTTTCCTAGGGGTACCACTAGGGAAAATCACCAAAATCGAGAAATCGCAAAAAGTGGTGAAATTTTAGATCCGAGCCCAATAATTCAGGGAAACTCGATTGGAATAGCTACTGGAAGCTCAACGCATCGAGAATTGGCTTCGTCGGAATCCGACGAATTTTTACGGATTTTCCTAAGGGTACCACTAGGGAAAATCACCAAAATCGAGAAATCGCAAAAAGTGGTGAAATTTTAGATCCGAGCCAAATAATTCAGGGAAACTAGATTGGAATAGCTACTGGAAGCTCAACGCATCGAGAATTGGCTTCGTCGGAATCCGACGAATTTTTACGGATTTCCCTAGGGGTACCACTAGGGAAAATCACCAAAATCGAGAAATCGCAAAAAGTGGTGAAATTTTGGATCCGAGCCCAATAATTCAGGGAAACTCGATTGGAATAGCTACTGGAAGCTCAACGCATCGAGAATTGGCTTCGTCGGAATCCGACGAATTTTTACGGATTTCCCTAGGGGTACCACTAGGGAAAATCACCAAAATTGAGAAATCGCAAAAAGTGGTGAAATTTTGGATCCGAGCCCAATAATTCAGGGAAACTCGATTGGAATAGCTACTGGAAGCTCGCCGGTCACAACGCATCGAGAATTGGCTTCGTCGGAATCCGACGAATTTTTACGGATTTCCCTAGGGGTACCACTAGAGAAAATCACCAAAATCGAGAAATCGCAAAAAGTGGTGAAATTTTGGATCCGAGCCCAATAATTCCGGGAAACTCGATTGGAATAGCTACTGGAAGCTCGCCGGTCACAACGCATCTAGAATTGGCTTGGTCGAAATCCGACGAATTTTTACGGATTTCCCTAGGGGTACCACTAGGGAAAATCACCAAAATCGAGAAATCGCAAAAAGTGGTGAAATTTTGGATCCGATCCCAATAATTCAGGGAAACTCGATTGTAATGGCTACTGGAAGCTCGCCGGTCACAACGCATCGAGAATTGGCTTCGTCGGAATCCGACGAATTTTTACGGATTTCCCTAGGGGTACCACTAGGGAAAATCACCAAAATCGAGAAATCGCAAAAAGTGGTGAAATTTTGGATCCGAGCCCATTAATTCAGGGAAACTCGATTGGAATAGCTACTGGAAGCTCAACGCATCGAGAATTGGCTTCGTCGGAATCCGACGAATTTTTACGGATTTTCCTAGGGGTATCACTAGGGAATATCACCAAAATCGAGAAATCGCAAAAAGTGGTGAAATTTTGGATCCGAGCCCAATAATTCAGGGAAACTCGATTGGAATAGCTACAGGAAGCTCGCCGGTCACAACGCATCGAGAATTGGCTTCGTCGGAATCCGACGAATTTTTACGGATTTCCCTAGGGGTACCACTAGAGAAAATTACCAAAATCGAGAAATCGCAAAAAGTGGCGAAATTTTGGATCCGAGCCCAATAATTCAGGGAAACTCGATTGGAATAGCTACTGGAAGCTCGCCGGTCACAACGCATCGAGAATTGGCTTTGTCGGAATCCGACGAATTTTTACGGATTTCCCTAGGGGTACCACTAGGGAAAATCACCAAAATCGAGAAATCGCAAAAAGTGGTGAAATTTTGGATCCGAGCCCAATAATTCAGGGAAACTCGATTGGAATGGCTACTGGAAGCTCGCCGGTCACAACGCATCGAGAATTGGCTTCGTCGGAACCCGACGAATTTTTACGGATTTCCCTAGGGGTACCACTAGGGAAAATCACAAAAATCGAGAAATCGCAAAAAGTGGTGAAATTTTTGATCCGAGCCCAATAATTCAGGGAAACTCGATTGGAATAGCTACTGGAAGCTCAACGCATCGAGAATTGGCTTCGTCGGAATCCGACGAATTTTTACGGATTTCCCTAGGGGTACCACTAGGGAAAATCACCAAAATTGAGAAATCGCAAGAAGTGGTGAAATTTTGGATCCGAGCCCAATAATTCAGGGAAACTCGATTGGAATAGCTACTGGAAGCTCGCCGGTCACAACGCATCGAGAATTGGCTTCGTCGGAATCCGACGAATTTTTACGGATTTCCCTAGGGGTACCACTAGGGAAAATCACCAAAATCGAGAAATCGCAAAAAGTGGTGAAATTTTGGATCCGAGCCCAATAATTCAGGGAAACTCGATTGGAATAGCTACTGGAAGCTCAACGCATCGAGAATTGGCTTCATCGGAATCCGACGAATTTTTACGGATTTCCCTAGGGGTATCACTAGGGAATATCACCAAAATCGAGAAATCGCAAAAAGTGGTGAAATTTTGGATCCGAGCCCAATAATTCAGGGAAACTCGATTGGAATAGCTACAGGAAGCTCGCCGGTCACAACGCATCGAGAATTGGCTTCGTCGGAATCCGACGAATTTTTACGGATTTCCCTAGGGGTACCACTAGAGAAAATTACCAAAATCGAGAAATCGCAAAAAGTGGCGAAATTTTGGATCCGAGCCCAATAATTCAGGGAAACTCGATTGGAATAGCTACTGGAAGCTCGCCGGTCACAACGCATCGAGAATTGGCTTGGTCGGAATCCGACGAATTTTTACGGATTTTCCTAGGGGTACCACTAGGGAAAATCACCAAAATCGAGAAATCGCAAAAAGTGGTGAAATTTTAGATCCGAGCCCAATAATTCAGGGAAACTCGATTGGAATGGCTACTGGAAGCTCGCCGGTCACAACGAATCGAGAATTGGCTTCGTCGAAATCCGACGAATTTTTACGGATTTCCCTAGGGGTACCACTAGGGAAAATCACCAAAATCGAGAAATCGCAAAAAGTGGTGAAATTTTGGATCCGAGCCCAATAATTTAGGGAAACTCGATTGGAATAGCTACTGGAAGCTCAACGCATCGAGAATTGGCTTCGTCGGAATCCGACGAATTTTTACGGATTTCCCTAGGGGTACCACTAGGAAAAATCACCAAAATCGAGAAATCGCAAAAAGTGGTGAAATTTTGGATCCGAGCCCAATAATTCAGGGAAACTCGATTGGAATAGCTACTGGAAGCTCGCCGGTCACAACGCATCGAGAATTGGCTTCGTCTGAATCCGACGAATTTTTACGGATTTCCCTAGGGGTACCACTAGGAAAAATCACCAAAATCGAGAAATCGCAAAAAGTGGTGAAATTTTGGATCCGAGCCCAATAATTCAGGGAAACTCGATTGGAATAGCTACTGGAAGCTAAACGCATCGAGAATTGGCTTCGTCGGAATCCGACGAATTTTTACGGATTTCCCTAGGGGTACCACTAGGGAAAATCACCAAAATCGAGAAATCGCAAAAAGTGGTGAAATTTTGGATCCGAGCCCAATAATTCAGGGAAACTCGATTGGAATAGCTACTGGAAGCTCAAAAATTCGAGAATTGTCTTCATCGGAATCCGACGAATTTTTACGGATTTCCCTAGGGGTACCACTAGGGAAAATCACCAAAATCGAGAAATCGCAAAAAGTGGTGAAATTTTGGATTCGAGCCCAATAATTCAGGGAAACTCGATTGGAATAGCTACTGGAAGCTCGCCGGTCACAACGCATCGAGAATTGGCTTCGTCTGAATCCGACGAATTTTTACGGATTTCCCTAGGGGTACCACTAGGAAAAATCACCAAAATCGAGAAATCGCAAAAAGTGGTGAAATTTTGGATCCGAGCCCAATAATTCAGGGAAACTCGATTGGAATAGCTACTGGAAGCTAAACGCATCGAGAATTGGCTTCGTCGGAATCCGACGAATTTTTACGGATTTCCCTAGGGGTACCACTAGGGAAAATCACCAAAATCGAGAAATCGCAAAAAGTGGTGAAATTTTGGATCCGAGCCCAATAATTCAGGGAAACTCGATTGGAATAGCTACTGGAAGCTCAAAACATCGAGAATTGTCTTCATCGGAATCCGACGAATTTTTACGGATTTCCCTAGGGGTACCACTAGGGAAAATCACCAAAATCGAGAAATCGCAAAAAGTGGTGAAATTTTGGATCCGAGCCCAATAATTCAGGGAAACTCGATTGGAATAGCTACTGGAAGCTCGCCGGTCACAACGCATCGAGAATTGGTTTCGTCGGAATCCGACGAATTTTTACGGATTTCCCTAGGGGTACCACTAGGGAAAATCACCAAAATCGAGAAATCGCAAAAAAGTTGTGAAATTTTGGATCCGAGCCCAATAATTCAGGGAAACTCGATTGGAATAGCTACTGGAAGCTCGCCGGTCAAAACGCATCGAGAATTGGCTTCGTCGGAATCCGACGAATTTTTACGGATTTCCCTAGGGGTACCACTAGGGAAAATCACCAAAATCGAGAAATCGCAAAAAGTGGTGAAATTTTGGATCCGAGCCCAATAATTCAGGGAAACTCGATTGGAATAGCTACTGGAAGCTCAACGCATCGAGAATTGGCTTCGTCGGAATCCGACGAATTTTTACGGATTTTCCTAGGGGTACCACTAGGAAAAATCACCAAAATCGAGAAATCGCAAAAAGTGGTGAAATTTTGGATCCGAGCCCAATAATTCCGGGAAACTCGATTGGAATAGCTACTGGAAGCTCAACGCATCGAGAATTGGTTTCGTCGGAATCCGACGAATTTTTACGGATTTCCCTAGGGGTACCACTAGGGAAAATCACAAAAATCGAGAAATCGCAAAAAAGTGGTGAAATTTTGGATCCGAGCCCAATAATTCAGGGAAACTCGATTGGAATAGCTACTGGAAGCTCGCCGGTCAAAACGCATCGAGAATTGGCTTCGTCGGAATCCGACGAATTTTTACGGATTTCCCTAGGGGTACCACTAGGAAAAATCACCAAAATCGAGAAATCGCAAAAAGTGGTGAAATTTTGGATCCGAGCCCAATAATTCAGGGAAACTCGATTGGAATAGCTACTGGAAGCTCGCCGGTCACAACGCATCGAGAATTGGCTTCGTCGGAATCCGACGAATTTTTACGGATTTCCCTAGGGGTACCACTAGGGAAAATCACCAAAATCGAGAAATCGCAAAAAGTGGTGAAATTTTGGATCCGAGCGCAATAATTCAGGGAAACTCGATTGGAATAGCTACTGGAAGCTCAACGCATCGAGAATTGGCTTCGTCGGAATCCGACGAATTTTTACGGATTTCCCTAGGGGTACCACTAGGGAAAATCACCAAAATCGAGAAATCGCAAAAAGTGGTGAAATTTTGGATCCGAGGCCAATAATTCAGGGAAACTCGATTGGAATAGCTACTGGAAGCTCAACGCATCGAGAATTGGCTTCGTCGAAATCCGACGAATTTTTACGGATTTCCCTAGGGGTACCACTAGGGAAAATCACCAAAATCGAGAAATCGCAAAAAGTGGTGAAATTTTGGATCCGAGCCCAATAATTCAGGGAAACTCGATTGGAATAGCTACTGGAAGCTCAACGCATCGAGAATTGGCTTCGTCGGAATCCGACGAATTTTTACGGATTTCCCTAGGGGTACCACTAGGGAAAATCACCAAAATCGAGAAATCGCAAAAAGTGGTGAAATTTTGGATCCGAGCGCAATAATTCAGGGAAACTCGATTGGAATAGCTACTGGAAGCTCAACGCATCGAGAATTGGCTTCGTCGGAATCCGACGAATTTTTACGGATTTCCCTAGGGGTACCACTAGGGAAAATCACCAAAATCGAGAAATCGCAAAAAGTGGTGAAATTTTGGATCCGAGCCCAATAATTCAGGGAAACTCGATTGGAATAGCTACTGGAAGCTCAACGCATCGAGAATTGGCTTCGTCGAAATCCGACGAATTTTTACGGATTTTCCTAGGGGTACCACTAGGGAAAATCACCAAAATCGGGAAATCGCAAAAAGTGGTGAAATTTTGGATCCGAGCCCAATAATTCAGGGAAACTCGATTGAAATAGCTACTGGAAGCTCAACGCATCGAGAATTGGCTTCGTCGGATTCCGACGAATTTTTACGGATTTTCCTAGGGGTACCACTAGGGAAAATCACCAAAATCGAGAAATCGCAAAAAGTGGTGAAATTTTGGATCCGAGCCCAATAATTCAGGGAAACTCGATTGGAATAGCTACTGGAAGCTCGCCGGTCACAACGCATCGAGAATTAGCTTCGTCGGAATCCGACGAATTTCCCTAGGGGCACCACTAGGGAAAATCACCAAAATCGAGAAATCGCAAAAAGTGGTGAAATTTTGGATCCGAGCCCAATAATTCAGGGAAACTCGATTGGAATAGCTACTGGAAGCTCAACGCATCGAGAATTGGCTTCGTCGGAATCCGACGAATTTTTACGGATTTCCCTAGGGGTACCACTAGGGAAAATCACCAAAATCGAGAAATCGCAAAAAGTGGTGAAATTTTGGATCCGAGCCCAATAATTCAGGAAAACTCGATTGGAATAGCTACTGGAAGCTCGCCGGTCAAAACGCATCGAGAATTGGCTTCGTCGGAATCCGACGAATTTTTACGGATTTCCCTAGGGGTACCACTAGGGAAAATCACCAAAATCGAGAAATCGCAAAAAGTGGTGAAATTTTGGATCCGAGCCCAATAATTCAGGGAAACTCGATTGGAATAGCTACTGGAAGCTCAACGCATCGAGAATTGGCTTCATCGGAATCCGACGAATTTTTACGGATTTCCCTAGGGGTACCACTAGGGAAAATCACCAAAATCGAGAAATCGCAAAAAGTGGTGAAATTTTGGATCCGAGCCCAATAATTCAGGGAAACTCGATTGGAATAGCTACTGGAAGCTCGCCGGTCACAACGCATCGAGAATTGGCTTCGTCGGAATCCCACGAATTTTTACGGATTTTCCTAGGGGTACCACTAGGGAAAATCACCAAAATCGAGAAATCGCAAAAAGTGGTGAAATTTTAGATCCGAGCCCAATAATTCAGGGAAACTCGATTGGAATAGCTACTGGAAGCTAAACGCATCGAGAATTGGCTTCGTCGGAATCCGACGAATTTTTACGGATTTCCCTAGGGGTACCACTAGGGAAAATCACCAAAATCGAGAAATCGCAAAAAGTGGTGAAATTTTGGATCCGAGCCCAATAATTCAGGGAAACTCGATTGGAATAGCTACTGGAAGCTCAAAACATCGAGAATTGTCTTCATCGGAATCCGACGAATTTTTACGGATTTCCCTAGGGGTACCACTAGGGAAAATCACCAAAATCGAGAAATCGCAAAAAGTGGTGAAATTTTTGATCCGAGCCCAATAATTCAGGAAAACTCGATTGGAATAGCTACTGGAAGCTCGCCGGTCAAAACGCATCGAGAATTGGCTTCGTCGGAATCCGACGAATTTTTACGGATTTCCCTAGGGGTACCACTAGGGAAAATCACCAAAATCGAGAAATCGCAAAAAGTGGTGAAATTTTGGATCCGAGCCCAATAATTCAGGGAAACTCGATTGGAATAGCTACTGGAAGCTCAACACATCGAGAATTGGCTTCATCGGAATCCGACGAATTTTTACGGATTTCCCTAGGGGTACCACTAGGGAAAATCACCAAAATCGAGAAATCGCAAAAAGTGGTGAAATTTTGGATCCGAGCCCAATAATTCAGGAAAACTCGATTGGAATAGCTACTGGAAGCTCGCCGGTCAAAACGCATCGAGAATTTGCTTCGTCGGAATCCGACGAATTTTTACGGATTTCCCTAGGGATTAGGGAAAATCACCAAAATCGAGAAATCGCAAAAAGTGGTGAAATTTTGGATCCGAGCCCAATAATTCAGGGAAACTCGATTGGAATAGCTACTGGAAGCTCAACGCATCGAGAATTGGCTTCGTCGGAATCCGACGAATTTTTACGGATTTCCCTAGTGGTACCACTAGGGAAAATCACCAAAATCGAGAAATCGCAAAAAGTGGTGAAATTTTGGATCCGAGCCCAATAATTCAGGGAAACTCAATTGGAATAGCTACTGGAAGCTCGCCGGTCACAACGCATCGAGAATTGGCTTCGTCGGAATCCGACGAATTTTTACGGATTTCCCTAGGGGTACCACTAGGGAAAATCACAAAAATCGAGAAATCGCAAAAAGTGGTGAAATTTTGGATCCGAGCCCAATAATTCAGGGAAACTCGATTGGAATAGCTACTGGAAGCTCAACGCATCGAGAATTGGCTTCGTCGAAATCCGACGAATTTTTACGGATTTCCCTAGGGGTACCACTAGGGAAAATCACCAAAATCGAGAAATCGCAAAAAGTGGCGAAATTTTGGATCCGAGCACAATAATTCAGGGAAACTCGATTGGAATAGCTACTGGAAGCTCGCCGGTCACAACGCATCGAGAATTGGCTTCGTCGGAATCCGACGAATTTTTACGGATTTCCCTAGGGGTACCAGTAGGGAAAATAACCAAAATCGAGAAATCGCAAAAAGTGGTGAAATTTTGGATCCGAGCCCAATAATTCAGGGAAACTCGATTGGAATAGTTACTGGAAGCTCAACGCATCGATAATTGGCTTCGTCGGAATCCGACGAATTTTTACGGATTTCCCTAGGGGTACCACTAGGGAAAATCACCAAAATCGAGAAATCGCAAAAAGTGGTGAAATTTTGGATCCGAGCCCAATAATTCAGGGAAACTCGATTGGAATAGGTACTGGAAGCTCGCCGGTCATAACGCATCGAGAATTGGCTTCGTCGGAATCCGACGAATTTTTACGGATTTCCCTAGGGGTACCACTAGGGAAAATCACCAAAATCGAGAAATCGCAAAAAGTGGTGAAATTTTGGATCCGAGCCCAATAATTCATGGAAACTCGATTGGAATAGCTACTGGAAGCTCAACGCATCGAGAATTGGCTTCGTCGAAATCCGACGAATTTTTACGGATTTCCCTAGGGGTACCACTAGGGAAAATCACCAAAATCGAGAAATCGCAAAAAGTGGTGAAATTTTGGATCCGAGCCCAATAATTCAGGGAAACTCGATTGGAATAGCTACTGGAAGCTCAACGCATCGAGAATTGGCTTCGTCGGAATCCGACGAATTTTTACGGATTTTCCTAGGGGTACCACTAGGGAAAATCACCAAAATCGAGAAATCACAAAAAGTGGTGAAATTTTGGATCCGAGCCCAATAATTCAGGGAAACTCGATTGGAATAGCTACTGGAAGCTCGCCGGTCACAACGCATCGAGAATTGGCTTCGTCGGAATCCGACGAATTTCCCTAGGGGTACCACTAGGGAAAATCACCAAAATCGAGAAATCGCAAAAAGTGGTGAAATTTTGGATCCGAGCCCAATAATTCAGGGAAACTCGATTGGAATAGCTACTGGAAGCTCAACGCATCGAGAATTGGCTTCGTCGAAATCCGACGAATTTTTACGGATTTCCCTAGGGGTACCACTAGGGAAAATCACCAAAATCGAGAAATCGCAAAAAGTGGCGAAATTTTGGATCCGAGCCCAATAATTCAGGGAAACTCGATTGGAATAGCTACTGGAAGCTCGCCGGTCACAACGCATCGAGAATTGGCTTCGTCGAAATCCGACGAATTTTTACGGATTTCCCTAGGGGTACCAGTAGGGAAAATAACCAAAATCGAGAAATCGCAAAAAGTGGTGAAATTTTGGATCCGAGCCCAATAATTCAGGGAAACTCGATTGGAATAGTTACTGGAAGCTCAACGCATCGATAATTGGCTTCGTCGGAATCCGATGAATTTTTACGGATTTCCCTAGGGGTACCACTAGGGAAAATCACCAAAATCGAGAAATCGCAAAAAGTGGTGAAATTTTGGATCCGAGCCCAATAATTCAGGGAAACTCGATTGGAATAGTTACTGGAAGCTCGCCGGTCATAACGCATCGAGAATTGGCTTCGTCGGAATCCGACGAATTTTTACGGATTTCCCTAGGGGTACCACTAGGGAAAATCACCAAAATCGAGAAATCGCAAAAAGTGGTGAAATTTTGGATCCGAGCGCAATAATTCAGGGAAACTCGATTGGAATAGCTACTGGAAGCTCAACGCATCGAGAATTGGCTTCGTCGAAATCCGACGAATTTTTACGGATTTCCCTAGGGGTACCACTAGGAAAAATCACCAAAATCGAGAAATCGCAAAAAGTGGTGAAATTTTGGATCCGAGCCCAATAATTCAGGGAAACTCGATTGGAATAGCTACTGGAAGCTCAACGCATCGAGAATTGGCTTCGTCGGAATCCGACGAATTTTTACGGATTTCCCTAGGGGTACCACTAGGGAAAATCACCAAAATCGAGAAATCGCAAAAAGTGGTGAAATTTTGGATCCGAGCCCAATAATTCAGGGAAACTCGATTGGAATAGCTACTGGAAGCTCGCCGGTCACAACGCATCGAGAATTGGTTTCGTCGGAATCCGACGAATTTTTACGGATTTCCCTAGGGGTACCAGTAGGGAAAATAACCAAAATCGAGAAATCGCAAAAAGTGGTGAAATTTTGGATCCGAGCCCAATAATTCAGGGAAACTCGATTGGAATAGTTACTGGAAGCTCAACGCATCGATAATTGGCTTCGTCGGAATCCGACGAATTTTTACGGATTTCCCTAGGGGTACCACTAGTGAAAATCACCAAAATCGAGAAATCGCAAAAAGTGGTGAAATTTTTGATCCGAGCCCAATAATTCAGGGAAACTCGATTGGAATAGCTACTGAAGCTCGCCGGTCACAACGCATCGAGAATTGGCTTCGTTGGAATCCGACGTATTTTTACGGATTTCCCTAGGGGTACCACTAGGGAAAATCACCAAAATCGAGAAATCGCAAAAAGTGGTGAAATTTTGGATCCGTGCCCAATAATTCAGGGAAACTCGATTGGAATAGCTACTGGAAGCTCAACGCATCGAGAATTGGCTTGGTCGGAATCCGACGAATTTTTACGGATTTCCCTAGGGGTACCACTAGGGAAAATCACCAAAATCGAGAAATCGCAAAAAGTGGTGAAATTTTGGATCCGAGCCCAATAATTCAGGGAAACTCGATTGGAATAGCTACTGGAAGCTCAACGCATCGAGAATTGGCTTCGTCAGAATCCGACGAATTTTTACGGATTTCCCTAGGGGTACCACTAGGGAAAATCACCAAAATCGAGAAATCGCAAAAAGTGGTGAAATTTTGGATCCGAGCCCAATAATTCAGGGAAACTCGATTGGAATAGCTACTGGAAGCTCGCCGGTCACAACGCATCGAGAATTGGCTTCGTTGGAATCCGACGAATTTTTACAGATTTCCCTAGGGGTACCACTAGGAAAAATCACCAAAATCGAGAAATCGCAAAAAGTGGTGAAATTTTGGATCCGAGCCCAATAATTCAGGGAAACTCGATTGGAATAGCTACTGGAAGCTCGCCGGTCACAACGCATCGAGAATTGGCTTCGTCGGAATCCGACGAATTTTTACGGATTTCCCTAGGGGTACCACTAGGGAAAATCACCAAAATCGAGAAATCGCAAAAAGTGGTGAAATTTTGGATCCGAGCCCAATAATTCAGGGAAACTCGATTGGAATAGTTACTGGAAGCTCAACACATCGAGAATTGGCTTCGTCGGAATCCGACGAATTTTTACGGATTTCCCTAGGGGGTACCACTAGGGAAAATCACCAAAATCGAGAAATCGCAAAAAGTGGTGAAATTTTGGATCCAAGCCCAATAATTCAGGGAAACTGGATTGGAATAGCTACTGGAAGCTCGCCAGTCACAACACATCGAGAATTGGCTTCGTCGGAATGCGACGAATTTTTACGGATTTCCCTAGGGGTACCACTAGGGAAAATCACCAAAATCGAGAAATCGCAAAAAGTGGTGAAATTTTGGATCCGAGCCCAATAATTCAGGGAAACTCGATTGGAATAGCTACTGGAAGCTCGCCGGCCACAACGCATCGAGAATTGGTTTCGTCCGAATCCGACAAATTTTTACGGATTTCCCTAGGGGTACCACTAGGAAAAATCACCAAAATCGAGAAATCGCAAAAAGTGGTGAAATTTTGGATCCGAGCCAAATAATTCAGGGAAACTCGATAGGAATGGCTACTGGAAGCTCAACGCATCGAGAATTGGCTTCGTCGGAATTCGACGAATTTTTACGGATTTCCCTAGGGGTACCACTAGGGAAAATCACCAAAATCGAGAAATCGCAAAAAGTGGTGAAATTTTGGATCCGAGCCCAATAATTCAGGGAAACTTGATTGGAATAGCTACTGGAAGCTCAACGCATCGAGAATTGGCTTCGTCGGAATCCGACGAATTTTTACGGATTTCCCTAGGGGTACCACTAGGGAAAATCACCAAAATCGAGAAATCGCAAAAAGTGGTGAAATTTTGGATCCGAGCCCAATAATTCAGGGAAACTCGATTGGAATAGCTACTGGAAGCTCGCCGGTCACAACGCATCGAGAATTGGCTTCGTCGGAATCCGACGAATTTTTACGGATTTCCCTAGGGGTACCAGTAGGGAAAATAACCAAAATCGAGAAATCGCAAAAAGTGGTGAAATTTTGGATCCGAGCCCAATAATTCAGAGAAACTCGATTGGAATAGTTACTGGAAGCTCAACGCATCAATAATTGGCTTCGTCGGAATTCGACGAATTTTTACGGATTTCCCTAGGGGTACCACTAGGGAAAATCACCAAAATCGAGAAATCGCAAAAAGTGGTGAAATTTTGGATTCGAGCCCAATAATTCAGGGAAACTCGATTGGAATAGCTACTGGAAGCTCGCCGGTCACAACGCATCGAGAATTGGCTTCGTCGGAATCCGACGAATTTTTACGGATTGCCCTAGGGGTACCACTAGGGAAAATCACCAAAATCGAGAAATCGCAAAAAGTGGTGAAATTTTGGATCCGAGACCAATAATTCAGGAAAACTCGATTGGAATAGTTACTGGAAGCTCAACACATCGAGAATTGTCTTCGTCGGAATCCGACGAATTTTTACGGATTTTCCTAGGGGTACCACTAGGGAAAATCACCAAAATCGAGAAATCGCAAAAAGTGGTGAAATTTTGGATCCGAGCCCAATAATTCAGGGAAACTGGATTGGAATAGCTACTGGAAGCTCGCCGGTCACAACGCATCGAGAATTGGTTTCGTCCGAATCCGACGAATTTTTACGGATTTCCCTAGGGGTACCACTAGGGAAAATCACCAAAATCGAGAAATCGCAAAAAGTGGTGAAATTTTTGATACGAGCCCAATAATTCAGGGAAACTGGATTGGAATAGCTACTGGAAGCTCGCCGGTCACAACGCATCGAGAATTGGCTTCGTCGGAATCCGACGAATTTTTACGGATTTCCCTAGGGGTACCACTAGGGAAAATCACCAAAATCGAGAAATCGCAAAAAGTGGTGAAATTTTGGATCCGAGCCCAATAATTTAGGGAAACTCGATTGGAATAGCTACTGGAAGCTCGCCGGTCACAACGCATCGAGAATTGGCTTCGTCCGAATCCGACGAATTTTTACGAATTTCCCTAGGGGTACCACTAGGGAAAATCACCAAAATCGAGAAATCGCAAAAAGTGGTGAAATTTTGGATCCGAGCCAAATAATTCAGGGAAACTCGATTGGAATGGCTACTGGAAGCTCAACGCATCGAGAATTGGCTTCGTTGGAATCCGACGAATTTTTACGGATTTCCCTAGGGGTACCACTAGGGAAAATCACCCAAATCGAGAAATCGCAAAAAGTTGTGAAATTTTGGATCCGAGCCCAATAATTCAGGGAAGCTCGATTGGAATAGCTACTGGAAGCTCGCCGGTCACAACGCATCGAGAATTGGCTTCGTCGGAATCCGACGAATTTTTACGGATTTTCCTAGGGGTACCACTAGGGAAAATCACCAAAATCGAGAAATCGCAAAAAGTGGTGAAATTTTGGATCCGAGCCCAATAATTCAGGGAAACTCGATTGGAATAGATACTGGAAGCTCGCCGGTCACTACGCATCGAGAATTGGCTTCGTCGGAATCCGACGAATTTTTACGGATTTCCCTAGGGGTACCACTAGGGAAAATCACCAAAATCGAGAAATCGCAAAAAGTGGTGAAATTTTGGATCCGAGCCCAATAATTAAGGGAAACTCGATTGGAATAGCTACTGGAAGCTCGCCGGTCACAACGCATCGAGAATTGGCTTCGTCGGAATCCGACGAATTTTTACGGATTGCCCTAGGGGTACCACTAGGGAAAATCACCAAAATCGAGAAATCGCAAAAAGTGGTGAAATTTTGGATCCGAGACCAATAATTCAGGAAAACTCGATTGGAATAGTTACTGGAAGCTCAACACATCGAGAATTGTCTTCGTCGGAATCCGATGAATTTTTACGGATTTTCCTAGGGGTACCACTAGGGAAAATCACTAAAATCGAGAAATCGCAAAAAGTGGTGAAATTTTGGATCCGAGCCCAATAATTCAGGGAAACTGGATTGGAATAGCTACTGGAAGCTCGCCGGTCACAACGCATCGAGAATTGGTTTCGTCCGAATCCGACGAATTTTTACGGATTTCCCTAGGGGTACCACTAGGGAAAATCACCAAAATCGAGAAATCGCAAAAAGTGGTGAAATTTTTGATACGAGCCCAATAATTCAGGGAAACTGGATTGGAATAGCTACTGGAAGCTCGCCGGTCACAACGCATCGAGAATTGGCTTCGTCGGAATCCGACGAATTTTTACGGATTTCCCTAGGGGTACCACTAGGGAAAATCACCAAAATCGAGAAATCGCAAAAAGTGGTGAAATTTTGGATCCGAGCCCAATAATTCAGGGAAACTCGATTGGAATAGCTACTGGAAGCTCGCCGGTCACAACGCATCGAGAATTGGCTTCGTCCGAATCCGACGAATTTTTACGGATTTCCCTAGGGGTACCACTAGGGAAAATCACCAAAATCGAGAAATCGCAAAAAGTGGTGAAATTTTGGATCCGAGCCAAATAATTCAGGGAAACTCGATTGGAATGGCTACTGGAAGCTCAACGCATCGAGAATTGGCTTCGTTGGAATCCGACGAATTTTTACGGATTTCCCTAGGGGTACCACTAGGGAAAATCACCCAAATCGAGAAATCGCAAAAAGTTGTGAAATTTTGGATCCGAGCCCAATAATTCAGGGAAACTCGATTGGAATAGCTACTGGAAGCTCGCCGGTCACAACGCATCGAGAATTGGCTTCGTCGGAATCCGACGAATTTTTACGGATTTTCCTAGGGGTACCACTAGGGAAAATCACCAAAATCGAGAAATCGCAAAAAGTGGTGAAATTTTGGATCCGAGCCCAATAATTCAGGGAAACTCGATTGGAATAGATACTGGAAGCTCGCCGGTCACTACGCATCGAGAATTGGCTTCGTCGGAATCCGACGAATTTTTACGGATTTCCCTAGGGGTACCACTAGGGAAAATCACCAAAATCGAGAAATCGCAAAAAGTGGTGAAATTTTGGATCCGAGCCCAATAATTAAGGGAAACTCGATTGGAATAGCTACTGGAAGCTCGCCGGTCACAACGCATCGAGAATTGGCTTCGTCCGAATCCGACGAATTTTTACGGATTTTCCTAGGGGTACCACTAGGGAAAATCACCAAAATCGAGAAATCGCAAAAAGTGGTGAAATTTTGGATCCGAGCCAAATAATTCAGGGAAACTCGATTGGAATGGCTACTGGAAGCTCAACGCATCGAGAATTGGCTTCGTTGGAATCCGACGAATTTTTACGGATTTCCCTAGGGGTACCACTAGGGAAAATCACCAAAATCGAGAAATCGCAAAAAGTTGTGAAATTTTGGATCCGAGCCCAATAATTCAGGGAAACTCGATTGGAATAGCTACTGGAAGCTCGCCGGTCACAACGCATCGAGAATTGGCTTCGTCGGAATCCGACGAATTTTTACGGATTTTCCTAGGGGTACCACTAGGGAAAATCACCAAAATCGAGAAATCGCAAAAAGTGATGAAATTTTGGATTCGAGCCCAATAATTCAGGGAAACTCGATTGGAATAGCTACTGGAAGCTCGCCGGTCACAACGCATCGAGAATTGGCTTCGTCGGAATCCAACGAATTTTTACGGATTTCCCTAGGGGTACTACTAGGGAAAATCACCAAAATCGAGAAATCGCAAAAAGTGGTGAAATTTTGGATCCGAGCCCAATAATTAAGGGAAACTCGATTGGAATAGCTACTGGAAGCTCGCCGGTCACAACGCATCGAGAATTGGCTTCGTCGAAATCCGATGAATTTTTACGGATTTCCCTAGGTGTACCACTAGGGAAAATCACCAAAATCGAGAAATCGCAAAAAGTGGTGAAATTTTGGATCCGAGCCCAATAATTCAGGGAAACTCGATTGGAATAGCTACTGGAAGCTCGCCGGTCACAACGCATCGAGAATTGGCTTCGTCGGAATCCGACGAATTTTTACGGATTTCCCTAGGGGTACCACTAGGGAAAATCACCAAAATCGAGAAATCGTAAAAAGTGGTGAAATTTTGGATCCGAGCCAAATAATTCAGGGAAACTCGATTGGAATGGCTACTGGAAGCTCAACGCATCGAGAATTGGTTTCGTCGGAATCCGACGAATTTTTACGGATTTCCCTAGGAGTACCACTAGGGAAAATCACCAAAATCGAGAAATCGCAAAAAGTGGTGAAATTTTTGATCCGAGCCCAATAATTCAGTGAAACTCGATTGGAATAGCTACTGGAAGCTCGCCGGTCACAACGCATCGAGAATTAGCTTCGTCGGAATCCGACGAATTTTTACGGATTTTCCTAGGGGTACCACTAGGGAAAATCACCAAAATCGAGAAATCGCAAAAAGTGGTGAAATTTTGGATCCGAGCCTAATAATTCAGGGAAACTCGATTGGAATTGCTACTGGAAGCTCGTCGGTCACAACGCATCGAGAATTGGCTTCGTCGGAATCCGACGAATTTTTACGGATTTCCCTAGGGGTACCACTAGGGAAAATCACCAAAATCGAGAAATCGCAAAAAGTGGTGAAATTTTGGATCCGAGCCCAATAATTCAGGGAAACTGGATTGGAATAGCTACTGGAAGCTCGCCGGTCACAACGCATCGAGAATTGGCTTCGTCGGAATCCGACGAATTTTTACGAATTTTCGTAGGGGTACCACTAGGGAAAATCACCAAAATCGAGAAATCGCAAAAAGTGGTGAAATTTTGGATCCGAGCCCAATAATTCAGGCAAACTCGATTGGAATAGTTACTGGAAGCTCAACGCATCGAGAATTGGCTTCGTCGGAATCCGACGAATTTTTACGGATTTCCCTAGGGGTACCACTAGGGAAAATCACCAAAATCGAGAAATCGCAAAAAGTGGTGAAATTTTGGATCCGAGCCCAATAATTCAGGGAAACTGGATTGGAATAGCTACTGGAAGCTCGCCGATCACAACGCATCGAGAATTGGCTTCGTCGGAATCCGACGAATTTTTACGGATTTCCCTAGGGGTACCACTAGGGAAAATCACCAAAATCGAGAAATCGCAAAAAGTGGTTAAATTTTTGATCCGAGCCCAATAATTCAGGGAAACTCGATTGGAATAGCTACTGGAAGCTCGCCGGTCACAATGCATCGAGAATTGGCTTCGTCCGAATCAGACGAATTTTTACGGATTTCCCTAGGGGTACCACTAGGAAAAATGACCAAAATCGAGAAATCGCAAAAAGTGTTGAAATTTTGGATCCGAGCCAAATAATTCAGGGAAATTCGATAGGAATGGCTACTGGAAGCTCAACGCATCGAGAATTGGCTTCGTCGGAATCCGACGAATTTTTATGGATTTCCCTAGGGGTACTACTAGGGAAAATCACCAAAATCGAGAAATCGCAAAAAGTGGTGAAATTTTGGATCCGAGCCCAATAATTCAGGGAAACTCGATTCAAATAGCTACTGGAAGCTCAACGCATCGAGAATTGCCTTCGTCGTAATCCGACGAATTTTTACGGATTTCCCTATGGGTACCACTAGGGAAATTCACCAAAATCGAGAAATCGCAAAAAGTTGTGAAATTTTGGATCCCAGCCCAATAATTCAGGGAAACTCGATTGGAATAGCTACTGGAAGCTCGCCGGTCACAACGCATCGAGAATTGGCTTCGTCAGAATCCGACGAATTTTTACGGATTTCACTAGGGGTACCACTAGGGAAAATCACCAAAATCGAGAAATCGCAAAAAGTGGTGAAATTTTGGATCCGAGCCCAATAATTCAGGGAAACTGGATTGGAATAGCTACTGGAAGCTCCCCGGTCACAACGCATCGAGAATTGGCTTCGTCGGAATCCGATGAATTTTTACGGATTTCCCTGGGGGTACCACTAGGGAAAATCACCAAAATCGAGAAATCGCAAAAAGTGGTGAAATTTTGGATCCGAGCCCAATAATTCAGGAAAACTCGATTGGAATAGTTACTGGAAGCTCAACGCATCGAGAATTGGCTTCGTCGGAATCCGACGAATTTTTACGGATTTCCCTAGGGGTACCACTAGGGAAAATCACCAAAATCGAGAAATCGCAAAAAGTGGTGAAATTTTGGATCCGAGCCCAATAATTCAGGGAAACTCGATTGGAATAGCTACTGGAAGCTCGCCGGTCACAACGCATCGAGAATTGGCTTCGTCGGAATCCAACGAATTTTTACGGATTTCCCTAGGGGTACTACTAGGGAAAATCACCAAAATCGAGAAATCGCAAAAAGTGGTGAAATTTTGGATCCGAGCCCAATAATTAAGGGAAACTCGATTGGAATAGCTACTGGAAGCTCGCCGGTCACAACGCATCGAGAATTGGCTTCGTCGAAATCCGACGAATTTTTACGGATTTCCCTAGGGGTACCCCTAGGGAAAATCACCAAAATCGAGAAATCGCAAAAAGTGGTGAAATTTTGGATCCGAGCCCAATAATTCAGGGAAACTCGATTGGAATAGCTACTGGAAGCTCGCCGGTCACAACGCATCGAGAATTGGCTTCGTCGGAATCCGACGAATTTTTACGGATTTCCCTAGGGGTACCACTAGGGAAAATCACCAAAATCGAGAAATCGCAAAAAGTGGTGAAATTTTGGATCCGAGCCAAATAATTCAGGGAAACTCGATTGGAATGGCTACTGGAAGCTCAATGCATCGAGAATTGGTTTCGTCGGAATCCGACGAATTTTTACGGATTTCCCTAGGAGTACCACTAGGGAAAATCACCAAAATCGAGAAATCGCAAAAAGTGGTGAAATTTTTGATCCGAGCCCAATAATTCAGTGAAACTCGATTGGAATAGCTACTGGAAGCTCGCCGGTCACAACGCATCGAGAATTGGCTTCGTCGGAATCCGACGAATTTTTACGGATTTTCCTAGGGGTACCACTAGGGAAAATCACCAAAATCGAGAAATCGCAAAAAGTGGTGAAATTTTGGATCCGAGCCTAATAATTCAGGGAAACTCGATTGGAATTGCTACTGGAAGCTCGTCGGTCACAACGCATCGAGAATTGGCTTCGTCGGAATCCGACGAATTTTTACGGATTTCCCTAGGGGTACCACTAGGGAAAATCACCAAAATCGAGAAATCGCAAAAAGTGGTGAAATTTTGGATCCGAGCCCAATAATTCAGGGAAACTGGATTGGAATAGCTACTGGAAGCTCGCCGGTCACAACGCATCGAGAATTGGCTTCGTCGGAATCCGACGAATTTTTACGGATTTTCGTAGGGGTACCACTAGGGAAAATCACCAAAATCGAGAAATCGCAAAAAGTGGTGAAATTTTGGATCCGAGCCCAATAATTCAGGCAAACTCGATTGGAATAGTTACTGGAAGCTCAACGCATCGAGAATTGGCTTCGTCGGAATCCGACGAATTTTTACGGATTTCCCTAGGGGTACCACTAGGGAAAATCACAAAAATCGAGAAATCGCAAAAAGTGGTGAAATTTTGGATCCGAGCCCAATAATTCAGGGAAACTGGATTGGAATAGCTACTGGAAGCTCGCCGATCACAACGCATCGAGAATTGGCTTCGTCGGAATCCGACGAATTTTTACGGATTTCCCTAGGGGTACCACTAGGGAAAATCACCAAAATCGAGAAATCGCAAAAAGTGGTTAAATTTTTGATCCGAGCCCAATAATTCAGGGAAACTCGATTGGAATAGCTACTGGAAGCTCGCCGGTCACAATGCATCGAGAATTGGCTTCGTCCGAATCAGACGAATTTTTACGGATTTCCCTAGGGGTACCACTAGGAAAAATGACCAAAATCGAGAAATCGCAAAAAGTGTTGAAATTTTGGATCCGAGCCAAATAATTCAGGGAAATTCGATAGGAATGGCTACTGGAAGCTCAACGCATCGAGAATTGGCTTCGTCGGAATCCGACGAATTTTTATGGATTTCCCTAGGGGTACTACTAGGGAAAATCACCAAAATCGAGAAATCGCAAAAAGTGGTGAAATTTTGGATCCGAGCCCAATAATTCAGGGAAACTCGATTCAAATAGCTACTGGAAGCTCAACGCATCGAGAATTGCCTTCGTCGTAATCCGACGAATTTTTACGGATTTCCCTATGGGTACCACTAGGGAAATTCACCAAAATCGAGAAATCGCAAAAAGTTGTGAAATTTTGGATCCCAGCCCAATAATTCAGGGAAACTCGATTGGAATAGCTACTGGAAGCTCGCCGGTCACAACGCATCGAGAATTGGCTTCGTCAGAATCCGACGAATTTTTACGGATTTCACTAGGGGTACCACTAGGGAAAATCACCAAAATCGAGAAATCGCAAAAAGTGGTGAAATTTTGGATCCGAGCCCAATAATTCAGGGAAACTGGATTGGAATAGCTACTGGAAGCTCCCCGGTCACAACGCATCGAGAATTGGCTTCGTCGGAATCCGTTGAATTTTTACGGATTTCCCTGGGGGTACCACTAGGGAAAATCACCAAAATCGAGAAATCGCAAAAAGTGGTGAAATTTTGGATCCGAGCCCAATAATTCAGGAAAACTCGATTGGAATAGTTACTGGAAGCTCAACGCATCGAGAATTGGCTTCGTCGGAATCCGACGAATTTTTACGGATTTTCCTAGGGGTACCACTAGGGAAAATCACCAAAATCGAGAAATCGCAAAAAGTGGTGAAATTTTGGATCCGAGCCCAATAATTCAGGGAAACTCGATTGGAATAGCTACTGGAAGCTCGCCGGTCACAACGCATCGAGAATTGGCTTCGTCGGAATCCAACGAATTTTTACGGATTTCCCTAGGGGTACTACTAGGGAAAATCACCAAAATCGAGAAATCGCAAAAAGTGGTGAAATTTTGGATCCGAGCCCAATAATTAAGGGAAACTCGATTGGAATAGCTACTGGAAGCTCGCCGGTCACAACGCATCGAGAATTGGCTTCGTCGAAATCCGACGAATTTTTACGGATTTCCCTAGGGGTACCCCTAGGGAAAATCACCAAAATCGAGAAATCGCAAAAAGTGGTGAAATTTTGGATCCGAGCCCAATAATTCAGGGAAACTCGATTGGAATAGCTACTGGAAGCTCGCCGGTCACAACGCATCGAGAATTGGCTTCGTCGGAATCCGACGAATTTTTACGGATTTCCCTAGGGGTACCACTAGGGAAAATCACCAAAATCGAGAAATCGCAAAAAGTGGTGAAATTTTGGATCCGAGCCAAATAATTCAGGGAAACTCGATTGGAATGGCTACTGGAAGCTCAATGCATCGAGAATTGGTTTCGTCGGAATCCGACGAATTTTTACGGATTTCCCTAGGAGTACCACTAGGGAAAATCACCAAAATCGAGAAATCGCAAAAAGTGGTGAAATTTTTGATCCGAGCCCAATAATTCAGTGAAACTCGATTGGAATAGCTACTGGAAGCTCGCCGGTCACAACGCATCGAGAATTGGCTTCGTCGGAATCCGACGAATTTTTACGGATTTTCCTAGGGGTACCACTAGGGAAAATCACCAAAATCGAGAAATCGCAAAAAGTGGTGAAATTTTGGATCCGAGCCTAATAATTCAGGGAAACTCGATTGGAATTGCTACTGGAAGCTCGTCGGTCACAACGCATCGAGAATTGGTTTCGTCGGAATCCGACGAATTTTTACGGATTTCCCTAGGGGTACCACTAGGGAAAATCACCAAAATCGAGAAATCGCAAAAAGTGGTGAAATTTTGGATCCGAGCCCAATAATTCAGGGAAACTGGATTGGAATAGCTACTGGAAGCTCGCCGGTCACAACGCATCGAGAATTGGCTTCGTCGGAATCCGACGAATTTTTACGGATTTTCGTAGGGGTACCACTAGGGAAAATCACCAAAATCGAGAAATCGCAAAAAGTGGTGAAATTTTGGATCCGAGCCCAATAATTCAGGCAAACTCGATTGGAATAGTTACTGGAAGCTCAACGCATCGAGAATTGGCTTCGTCGGAATCCGACGAATTTTTACGGATTTCCCTAGGGGTACCACTAGGGAAAATCACCAAAATCGAGAAATCGCAAAAAGTGGTGAAATTTTGGATCCGAGCCCAATAATTCAGGGAAACTGGATTGGAATAGCTACTGGAAGCTCGCCGATCACAACGCATCGAGAATTGGCTTCGTCGGAATCCGACGAATTTTTACGGATTTCCCTAGGGGTACCACTAGGGAAAATCACCAAAATCGAGAAATCGCAAAAAGTGGTTAAATTTTTGATCCGAGCCCAATAATTCAGGGAAACTCGATTGGAATAGCTACTGGAAGCTCGCCGGTCACAATGCATCGAGAATTGGCTTCGTCCGAATCAGACGAATTTTTACGGATTTCCCTAGGGGTACCACTAGGAAAAATGACCAAAATCGAGAAATCGCAAAAAGTGTTGAAATTTTGGATCCGAGCCAAATAATTCAGGGAAATTCGATAGGAATGGCTACTGGAAGCTCAACGCATCGAGAATTGGCTTCGTCGGAATCCGACGAATTTTTATGGATTTCCCTAGGGGTACTACTAGGGAAAATCACCAAAATCGAGAAATCGCAAAAAGTGGTGAAATTTTGGATCCGAGCCCAATAATTCAGGGAAACTCGATTCAAATAGCTACTGGAAGCTCAACGCATCGAGAATTGCCTTCGTCGTAATCCGACGAATTTTTACGGATTTCCCTATGGGTACCACTAGGGAAATTCACCAAAATCGAGAAATCGCAAAAAGTTGTGAAATTTTGGATCCCAGCCCAATAATTCAGGGAAACTCGATTGGAATAGCTACTGGAAGCTCGCCGGTCACAACGCATCGAGAATTGGCTTCGTCAGAATCCGACGAATTTTTACGGATTTCACTAGGGGTACCACTAGGGAAAATCACCAAAATCGAGAAATCGCAAAAAGTGGTGAAATTTTGGATCCGAGCCCAATAATTCAGGGAAACTGGATTGGAATAGCTACTGGAAGCTCCCCGGTCACAACGCATCGAGAATTGGCTTCGTCGGAATCCGTTGAATTTTTACGGATTTCCCTGGGGGTACCACTAGGGAAAATCACCAAAATCGAGAAATCGCAAAAAGTGGTGAAATTTTGGATCCGAGCCCAATAATTCAGGAAAACTCGATTGGAATAGTTACTGGAAGCTCAACGCATCGAGAATTGGCTTCGTCGGAATCCGACGAATTTTTACGGATTTCCCTAGGGGTACCACTAGGGAAAATCACCAAAATCGAGAAATCGCAAAAAGTGGTGAAATTTTGGATCCGAGCCCAATAATTCAGGGAAACTCGATTGGAATAGCTACTGGAAGCTCGCCGGTCACAACGCATCGAGAATTGGCTTCGTCGGAATCCAACGAATTTTTACGGATTTCCCTAGGGGTACTACTAGGGAAAATCACCAAAATCGAGAAATCGCAAAAAGTGGTGAAATTTTGGATCCGAGCCCAATAATTAAGGGAAACTCGATTGGAATAGCTACTGGAAGCTCGCCGGTCACAACGCATCGAGAATTGGCTTCGTCGAAATCCGACGAATTTTTACGGATTTCCCTAGGGGTACCCCTAGGGAAAATCACCAAAATCGAGAAATCGCAAAAAGTGGTGAAATTTTGGATCCGAGCCCAATAATTCAGGGAAACTCGATTGGAATAGCTACTGGAAGCTCGCCGGTCACAACGCATCGAGAATTGGCTTCGTCGGAATCCGACGAATTTTTACGGATTTCCCTAGGGGTACCACTAGGGAAAATCACCAAAATCGAGAAATCGCAAAAAGTGGTGAAATTTTGGATCCGAGCCAAATAATTCAGGGAAACTCGATTGGAATGGCTACTGGAAGCTCAATGCATCGAGAATTGGTTTCGTCGGAATCCGACGAATTTTTACGGATTTCCCTAGGAGTACCACTAGGGAAAATCACCAAAATCGAGAAATCGCAAAAAGTGGTGAAATTTTTGATCCGAGCCCAATAATTCAGTGAAACTCGATTGGAATAGCTACTGGAAGCTCGCCGGTCACAACGCATCGAGAATTGGCTTCGTCGGAATCCGACGAATTTTTACGGATTTTCCTAGGGGTACCACTAGGGAAAATCACCAAAATCGAGAAATCGCAAAAAGTGGTGAAATTTTGGATCTGAGCCTAATAATTCAGGGAAACTCGATTGGAATTGCTACTGGAAGCTCGTCGGTCACAACGCATCGAGAATTGGCTTCGTCGGAATCCGACGAATTTTTACGGATTTCCCTAGGGGTACCACTAGGGAAAATCACCAAAATCGAGAAATCGCAAAAAGTGGTGAAATTTTGGATCCGAGCCCAATAATTCAGGGAAACTGGATTGGAATAGCTACTGGAAGCTCGCCGGTCACAACGCATCGAGAATTGGCTTCGTCGGAATCCGACGAATTTTTACGGATTTTCGTAGGGGTACCACTAGGGAAAATCACCAAAATCGAGAAATCGCAAAAAGTGGTGAAATTTTGGATCCGAGCCCAATAATTTAGGCAAACTCGATTGGAATAGTTACTGGAAGCTCAACGCATCGAGAATCGGCTTCGTCGGAATCCGACGAATTTTTACGGATTTCCCTAGGGGTACCACTAGGGAAAATCACCAAAATCGAGAAATCGCAAAAAGTGGTGAAATTTTGGATCCGAGCCCAATAATTCAGGGAAACTGGATTGGAATAGCTACTGGAAGCTCGCCGATCACAACGCATCGAGAATTGTCTTCGTCGGAATCCGACGAATTTTTACGGATTTCCCTAGGGGTACCACTAGGGAAAATCACCAAAATCGAGAAATCGCAAAAAGTGGTTAAATTTTTGATCCGAGCCCAATAATTCAGGGAAACTCGATTGGAATAGCTACTGGAAGCTCGCCGGTCACAATGCATCGAGAATTGGCTTCGTCCGAATCAGACGAATTTTTACGGATTTCCCTAGGGGGTACCACTAGGAAAAATTACCAAAATCGAGAAATCGCAAAAAGTGTTGAAATTTTGGATCCGAGCCAAATAATTCAGGGAAATTCGATAGGAATGGCTACTGGAAGCTCAACGCATCGAGAATTGGCTTCGTCGGAATCCGACGAATTTTTATGGATTTCCCTAGGGGTACCACTAGGAAAAATCACCAAAATCGAGAAATCGCAAAAAGTGGTGAAATTTTGGATCCGAGCCCAATAATTCAGGGAAACTCGATTCAAATAGCTACTGGAAGCTCAACGCATCGAGAATTGCCTTCGTCGTAATCCGACGAATTTTTACGGATTTCCCTATGGGTACCACTAGGGAAAATCACCAAAATCGAGAAATCGCAAAAAGTTGTGAAATTTTGGATCCCAGCCCAATAATTCAGGGAAACTCGATTGGAATAGCTACTGGAAGCTCGCCGGTCACAACGCATCGAGAATTGGCTTCGTCAGAATCCGACGAATTTTTACGGATTTCACTAGGGGTACCACTAGGGAAAATCACCAAAATCGAGAAATCGCAAAAAGTGGTGAAATTTTGGATCCGAGTCCAATAATTCAGGGAAACTGGATTGGAATAGCTACTGGAAGCTCCCCGGTCACAACGCATCGAGAATTGGCTTCGTCGGAATCCGATGAATTTTTACGGATTTCCCTGGGGGTACCACTAGGGAAAATCACCAAAATCGAGAAATCGCAAAAAGTGGTGAAATTTTGGATACGAGCCCAATAATTCAGGAAAACTCGATTGGAATAGTTACTGGAAGCTCAACGCATCGAGAATTGGCTTCGTCGGAATCCGACGAATTTTTACGGATTTCCCTAGGGGTACCACTAGGGAAAATCACCAAAATCGAGAAATCGCAAAAAGTGGTGAAATTTTGGATCCGAGCCTAATAATTCAGGGAAACTCGATTGGAATTGCTACTGGAAGCTCGTCGGTCACAACGCATCGAGAATTGGCTTCGTCGGAATCCGACGAATTTTTACGGATTTCCCTAGGGGTACCACTAGGGAAAATCACCAAAATCGAGAAATCGCAAAAAGTGGTGAAATTTTGGATCCGAGCCCAATAATTCAGGGAAACTGGATTGGAATAGCTACTGGAAGCTCGCCGGTCACAACGCATCGAGAATTGGCTTCGTCAGAATCCGACGAATTTTTACGGATTTCCGTAGGGGTACCACTAGGGAAAATCACAGAAATCGAGAAATCGCAAAAAGTGGTGAAATTTTGGATCCGAGCCCAATAATTCAGGCAAACTCGATTGGAATAGTTACTGGAAGCTCAACGCATCGAGAATTGGCTTCGTCGGAATCCGACGAATTTTTACGGATTTCCCTAGTGGTACCACTAGGGAAAATCACCAAAATCGAGAAATCGCAAAAAGTGGTGAAATTTTGGATCCGAGCCCAATAATTCAGGGAAACTGGATTGGAATAGCTACTGGAAGCTCGCCGATCACAACGCATCGAGAATTGGCTTCGTCGGAATCCGACGAATTTTTACGGATTTCCCTAGGGGTACCACTAGGGAAAATCACCAAAATCGAGAAATCGCAAAAAGTGGTTAAATTTTTGATCCGAGCCCAATAATTCAGGGAAACTCGATTGGAATAGCTACTGGAAGCTCGCCGGTCACAATGCATCGAGAATTGGCTTCGTCCGAATCAGACGAATTTTTACGGATTTCCCTAGGGGGTACCACTAGGAAAAATTACCAAAATCGAGAAATCGCAAAAAGTGTTGAAATTTTGGATCCGAGCCAAATAATTCAGGGAAATTCGATAGGAATGGCTACTGGAAGCTCAACGCATCGAGAATTGGCTTCGTCGGAATCCGACGAATTTTTATGGATTTCCCTAGGGGTACCACTAGGAAAAATCACCAAAATCGAGAAATCGCAAAAAGTGGTGAAATTTTGGATCCGAGCCCAATAATTCAGGGAAACTCGATTCAAATAGCTACTGGAAGCTCAACGCATCGAGAATTGCCTTCGTCGTAATCCGACGAATTTTTACGGATTTCCCTATGGGTACCACTAGGGAAAATCACCAAAATCGAGAAATCGCAAAAAGTTGTGAAATTTTGGATCCCAGCCCAATAATTCAGGGAAACTCGATTGGAATAGCTACTGGAAGCTCGCCGGTCACAACGCATCGAGAATTGGCTTCGTCAGAATCCGACGAATTTTTACGGATTTCACTAGGGGTACCACTAGGGAAAATCACCAAAATCGAGAAATCGCAAAAAGTGGTGAAATTTTGGATCCGAGCCCAATAATTCAGGGAAACTGGATTGGAATAGCTACTGGAAGCTCCCCGGTCACAACGCATCGAGAATTGGCTTCGTCGGAATCCGATGAATTTTTACGGATTTCCCTGGGGGTACCACTAGGGAAAATCACCAAAATCGAGAAATCGCAAAAAGTGGTGAAATTTTGGATCCGAGCCCAATAATTCAGGAAAACTCGATTGGAATAGTTACTGGAAGCTCAACGCATCGAGAATTGGCTTCGTCGGAATCCGACGAATTTTTACGGATTTCCCTAGGGGTACCACTAGGGAAAATCACCAAAATCGAGAAATCGCAAAAAGTGGTGAAATTTTGGATCCGAGCCGAATAATTCAGGGAAACTCGATTGGAATAGCTACTGGAAGCTCGCCGGTCACAACGCATCGAGAATTGGCTTCGTCGGAATCCAACGAATTTTTACGGATTTCCCTAGGGGTACTACTAGGGAAAATCACCAAAATCGAGAAATCGCAAAAAGTGGTGAAATTTTGGATCCGAGCCCAATAATTAAGGGAAACTCGATTGGAATAGCTACTGGAAGCTCGCCGGTCACAACGCATCGAGAATTGGCTTCGTCGAAATCCGACGAATTTTTACGGATTTCCCTAGGGGTACCACTAGGGAAAATCACCAAAATCGAGAAATCGCAAAAAGTGGTGAAATTTTGGATCCGAGCCCAATAATTCAGGGAAACTCGATTGGAATAGCTACTGGAAGCTCGCCGGTCACAACGCATCGAGAATTGGCTTCGTCGGAATCCGACGAATTTTTACGGATTTCCCTAGGGGTACCACTAGGGAAAATCACCAAAATCGAGAAATCGCAAAAAGTGGTGAAATTTTGGATCCGAGCCAAATAATTCAGGGAAACTCGATTGGAATGGCTACTGGAAGCTCAACGCATCGAGAATTGGTTTCGTCGGAATCCGACGAATTTTTACGGATTTCCCTAGGAGTACCACTAGGGAAAATCACCAAAATCGAGAAATCGCAAAAAGTGGTGAAATTTTTGATCCGAGCCCAATAATTCAGTGAAACTCGATTGGAATAGCTACTGAAAGCTCGCCGGTCACAACGCATCGAGAATTGGCTTCGTCGGAATCCGACGAATTTTTACGGATTTTCCTAGGGGTACCACTAGGGAAAATCACCAAAATCGAGAAATCGCAAAAAGTGGTGAAATTTTGGATCCGAGCCTAATAATTCAGGGAAACTCGATTGGAATTGCTACTGGAAGCTCGTCGGTCACAACGCATCGAGAATTGGCTTCGTCGGAATCCGATGAATTTTTACGGATTTCCCTAGGGGTACCACTAGGGAAAATCACCAAAATCGAGAAATCGCAAAAAGTGGTGAAATTTTGGATCCGAGCCCAATAATTCAGGGAAACTGGATTGGAATAGCTACTGGAAGCTCGCCGGTCACAACGCATCGAGAATTGGCTTCGTCGGAATCCGACGAATTTTTACCTATTTCCGTAGGGGTACCACTAGGGAAAATCACCAAAATCGAGAAATCGCAAAAAGTGGTGAAATTTTGGATCCGAGCCCAATAATTCAGGCAAACTCGATTGGAATAGTTACTGGAAGCTCAACGCATCGAGAATTGGCTTCGTCGGAATCCGACGAATTTTTACGGATTTCCCTAGGGGTACCACTAGGGAAAATCACCAAAATCGAGAAATCGCAAAAAGTGGTGAAATTTTGGATCCGAGCCCAATAATTCAGGGAAACTGGATTGGAATAGCTACTGGAAGCTCGCCGATCACAACGCATCGAGAATTGGCTTCGTCGGAATCCGACGAATTTTTACGGATTTCCCTAGGGGTACCACTAGGGAAAATCACCAAAATCGAGAAATCGCAAAAAGTGGTTAAATTTTTGATCCGAGCCCAATAATTCAGGGAAACTCGATTGGAATAGCTACTGGAAGCTCGCCGGTCACAATGCATCGAGAATTGGCTTCGTCCGAATCAGACGAATTTTTACGGATTTCCCTAGGGGGTACCACTAGGGAAAATCACCAAAATCGAGAAATCGCAAAAAGTGGTGAAATTTTGGATCCGAGCCCAATAATTCAGGGAAACTCGATTCAAATAGCTACTGGAAGCTCAACGCATCGAGAATTGCCTTCGTCGTAATCCGACGAATTTTTACGGATTTCCCTATGGGTACCACTAGGGAAAATCACCAAAATCGAGAAATCGCAAAAAGTTGTGAAATTTTGGATCCCAGCCCAATAATTCAGGGAAACTCGATTGGAATAGCTACTGGAATCTCGCCGGTCACAACGCATCGAGAATTGGCTTCGTCAGAATCCGACGAATTTTTACGGATTTCACTAGGGGTACCACTAGGGAAAATCACAAAAATCGAGAAATCGCAAAAAGTGGTGAAATTTTGGATCCGAGCCCAATAATTCAGGGAAACTGGATTGGAATAGCTACTGGAAGCTCCCCGGTCACAACGCATCGAGAATTGGCTTCGTCGGAATCCGATGAATTTTTACGGATTTCCCTGGGGGTACCACTAGGGAAAATCACCAAAATCGAGAAATCGCAAAAAGTGGTGAAATTTTGGATCCGAGCCCAATAATTCAGGAAAACTCGATTGGAATAGTTACTGGAAGCTCAACGCATCGAGAATTGGCTTCGTCGGAATTCGACGAATTTTTACGGATTTCCCTAGGGGTACCACTAGGGAAAATCACCAAAATCGAGAAATCGAAAAAAGTGGTGAAATTTTTGATCCGAGCCCAATAATTCAGGGAAACTGGATTGGAATAGCTACTGGAAGCTCGCCGGTCACAACGCATCGAGAATTGGCTTCGTCGGAATCCGACGAATTTTTACGGATTTCCCTAGGGGTACCACTAGGGAAAATCACCAAAATCGAGAAATCGCAAAAAGTGGTGAAATTTTGGATCCGAGCCCAATAATTCAGGCAAACTCGATTGGAATAGTTACTGGAAGCTCAGCGCATCGAGAATTGGCTTCGTCGGAATCCGACGAATTTTTACGGATTTCCCTAGGGGTACCACTAGGGAAAATCACCAAAATCGAGAAATCGCAAAAAGTGGTGAAATTTTGGATCCGAGCCCAATAATTCAGGGAAACTGGATTGGAATAGCTACTGGAAGCTCGCCGATCACAACGCATTGAGAATTGGCTTCGTCGGAATCCGACGAATTTTTACGGATTTCCCTAGGGGGTACCACTAGGGAAAATCACCAAAATCGAGAAATCGCAAAAAGTGGTGAAATTTTGGATCCGAGCCCAATATTTCAGGGAAACTCGATTCAAATAGCTACTGGAAGCTCAACGCATCGAGAATTGCCTTCGTCGTAATCCGACGAATTTTTACGGATTTTTCTATGGGTACCACTAGGGAAAATCACCAAAATCGAGAAATCGCAAAAAGTGGTGAAATTTTGGATCCGAGCCCAATAATTCAGGGAAACTCGATTCAAATAGCTACTGGAAGCTCAACGCATCGAGAATTGCCTTCGTCGTAATCCGACGAATTTTTACGGATTTCCCTATGGGTACCACTAGGGAAAATCACCAAAATCGAGAAATCGCAAAAAGTTGTGAAATTTTGGATCCCAGCCCAATAATTCAGGGAAACTCGATTGGAATAGCTACTGGAAGCTCGCCGGTCACAACGCATCGAGAATTGGCTTCGTCAGAATCCGACGAATTTTTACGGATTTCACTAGGGGTACCACTAGGGAAAATCACCAAAATCGAGAAATCGCAAAAAGTGGTGAAATTTTGGATCCGAGTCCAATAATTCAGGGAAACTGGATTGGAATAGCTACTGGAAGCTCCCCGGTCACAACGCATCGAGAATTGGCTTCGTCGGAATCCGATGAATTTTTACGGATTTCCCTGGGGGTACCACTAGGGAAAATCACCAAAATCGAGAAATCGCAAAAAGTGGTGAAATTTTGGATACGAGCCCAATAATTCAGGAAAACTCGATTGGAATAGTTACTGGAAGCTCAACGCATCGAGAATTGGCTTCGTCGGAATCCGACGAATTTTTACGGATTTCCCTAGGGGTACCACTAGGGAAAATCACCAAAATCGAGAAATCGCAAAAAGTGGTGAAATTTTGGATCCGAGCCTAATAATTCAGGGAAACTCGATTGGAATTGCTACTGGAAGCTCGTCGGTCACAACGCATCGAGAATTGGCTTCGTCGGAATCCGACGAATTTTTACGGATTTCCCTAGGGGTACCACTAGGGAAAATCACCAAAATCGAGAAATCGCAAAAAGTGGTGAAATTTTGGATCCGAGCCCAATAATTCAGGGAAACTGGATTGGAATAGCTACTGGAAGCTCGCCGGTCACAACGCATCGAGAATTGGCTTCGTCGGAATCCGACGAATTTTTACGGATTTCCGTAGGGGTACCACTAGGGAAAATCACAGAAATCGAGAAATCGCAAAAAGTGGTGAAATTTTGGATCCGAGCCCAATAATTCAGGCAAACTCGATTGGAATAGTTACTGGAAGCTCAACGCATCGAGAATTGGCTTCGTCGGAATCCGACGAATTTTTACGGATTTTCCTAGGGGTACCACTAGGGAAAATCACCAAAATCGAGAAATCGAAAAAAGTGGTGAAATTTTTGATCCGAGCCCAATAATTCAGGGAAACTGGATTGGAATAGCTACTGGAAGCTCCCCGGTCACAACGCATCGAGAATTGGCTTCGTCGGAATCCGACGAATTTTTACGGATTTCCCTAGGGGTACCACTAGGGAAAATCACCAAAATCGAGAAATCGAAAAAAGTGGTGAAATTTTTGATCCGAGCCCAATAATTCAGGGAAACTGGATTGGAATAGCTACTGGAAGCTCCCCGGTCACAACGCATCGAGAATTGGCTTCGTCGGAATCCGACGAATTTTTACGGATTTCCCTAGTGGTACCACTAGGGAAAATCACCAAAATCGAGAAATCGCAAAAAGTGGTGAAATTTTGGATCCGAGCCCAATAATTCAGGGAAACTGGATTGGAATAGCTACTGGAAGCTCGCCGATCACAACGCATCGAGAATTGGCTTCGTCGGAATCCGACGAATTTTTACGGATTTCCCTAGGGGTACCACTAGGGAAAATCACCAAAATCGAGAAATCGCAAAAAGTGGTTAAATTTTTGATCCGAGCCCAATAATTCAGGGAAACTCGATTGGAATAGCTACTGGAAGCTCGCCGGTCACAATGCATCGAGAATTGGCTTCGTCCGAATCAGACGAATTTTTACGGATTTCCCTAGGGGGTACCACTAGGAAAAATTACCAAAATCGAGAAATCGCAAAAAGTGTTGAAATTTTGGATCCGAGCCAAATAATTCAGGGAAATTCGATAGGAATGGCTACTGGAAGCTCAACGCATCGAGAATTGGCTTCGTCGGAATCCGACGAATTTTTATGGATTTCCCTAGGGGTACCACTAGGAAAAATCACCAAAATCGAGAAATCGCAAAAAGTGGTGAAATTTTGGATCCGAGCCCAATAATTCAGGGAAACTCGATTCAAATAGCTACTGGAAGCTCAACGCATCGAGAATTGCCTTCGTCGTAATCCGACGAATTTTTACGGATTTCCCTATGGGTACCACTAGGGAAAATCACCAAAATCGAGAAATCGCAAAAAGTTGTGAAATTTTGGATCCCAGCCCAATAATTCAGGGAAACTCGATTGGAATAGCTACTGGAAGCTCGCCGGTCACAACGCATCGAGAATTGGCTTCGTCAGAATCCGACGAATTTTTACGGATTTCACTAGGGGTACCACTAGGGAAAATCACCAAAATCGAGAAATCGCAAAAAGTGGTGAAATTTTGGATCCGAGCCCAATAATTCAGGGAAACTGGATTGGAATAGCTACTGGAAGCTCCCCGGTCACAACGCATCGAGAATTGGCTTCGTCGGAATCCGATGAATTTTTACGGATTTCCCTGGGGGTACCACTAGGGAAAATCACCAAAATCGAGAAATCGCAAAAAGTGGTGAAATTTCGGATCCGAGCCCAATAATTCAGGAAAACTCGATTGGAATAGTTACTGGAAGCTCAACGCATCGAGAATTGGCTTCGTCGGAATCCGACGAATTTTTACGGATTTCCCTAGGGGTACCACTAGGGAAAATCACCAAAATCGAGAAATCGCAAAAAGTGGTGAAATTTTGGATCCGAGCCCAATAATTCAGGGAAACTCGATTGGAATAGCTACTGGAAGCTCGCCGGTCACAACGCATCGAGAATTGGCTTCGTCGGAATCCAACGAATTTTTACGGATTTCCCTAGGGGTACTACTAGGGAAAATCACCAAAATCGAGAAATCGCAAAAAGTGGTGAAATTTTGGATCCGAGCCCAATAATTAAGGGAAACTCGATTGGAATAGCTACTGGAAGCTCGCCGGTCACAACGCATCGAGAATTGGCTTCGTCGAAATCCGACGAATTTTTACGGATTTCCCTAGGGGTACCACTAGGGAAAATCACCAAAATCGAGAAATCGCAAAAAGTGGTGAAATTTTGGATCCGAGCCCAATAATTCAGGGAAACTCGATTGGAATAGCTACTGGAAGCTCGCCGGTCACAACGCATCGAGAATTGGCTTCGTCGGAATCCGACGAATTTTACGGATTTCCCTAGGGGTACCACTAGGGAAAATCACCAAAATCGAGAAATCGCAAAAAGTGGTGAAATTTTGGATCCGAGCCAAATAATTCAGGGAAACTCGATTGGAATGGCTACTGGAAGCTCAACGCATCGAGAATTGGTTTCGTCGGAATCCGACGAATTTTTACGGATTTCCCTTGGAGTACCACTAGGGAAAATCACCAAAATCGAGAAATCGCAAAAAGTGGTGAAATTTTTGATCCGAGCCCAATAATTCAGTGAAACTCGATTGGAATAGCTACTGGAAGCTCGCCGGTCACAACGCATCGAGAATTGGCTTCGTCGGAATCCGACGAATTTTTACGGATTTTCCTAGGGGTACCACTAGGGAAAATCACCAAAATCGAGAAATCGCAAAAAGTGGTGAAATTTTGGATCCGAGCCTAATAATTCAGGGAAACTCGATTGGAATTGCTACTGGAAGCTCGTCGGTCACAACGCATCGAGAATTGGCTTCGTCGGAATCCGATGAATTTTTACGGATTTCCCTAGGGGTACCACTAGGGAAAATCACCAAAATCGAGAAATCGCAAAAAGTGGTGAAATTTTGGATCCGAGCCCAATAATTCAGGGAAACTGGATTGGAATAGCTACTGGAAGCTCGCCGGTCACAACGCATCGAGAATTGGCTTCGTCGGAATCCGACGAATTTTTACCTATTTCCGTAGGGGTACCACTAGGGAAAATCACCAAAATCGAGAAATCGCAAAAAGTGGTGAAATTTTGGATCCGAGCCCAATAATTCAGGCAAACTCGATTGGAATAGTTACTGGAAGCTCAACGCATCGAGAATTGGCTTCGTCGGAATCCGACGAATTTTTACGGATTTCCCTAGGGGTACCACTAGGGAAAATCACCAAAATCGAGAAATCGCAAAAAGTGGTGAAATTTTGGATCCGAGCCCAATAATTCAGGGAAACTGGATTGGAATAGCTACTGGAAGCTCGCCGATCACAACGCATCGAGAATTGGCTTCGTCGGAATCCGACGAATTTTTACGGATTTCCCTAGGGGTACCACTAGGGAAAATCACCAAAATCGAGAAATCGCAAAAAGTGGTTAAATTTTTGATCCGAGCCCAATAATTCAGGGAAACTCGATTGGAATAGCTACTGGAAGCTCGCCGGTCACAATGCATCGAGAATTGGCTTCGTCCGAATCAGACGAATTTTTACGGATTTCCCTAGGGGGTACCACTAGGGAAAATCACCAAAATCGAGAAATCGCAAAAAGTGGTGAAATTTTGGATCCGAGCCCAATAATTCAGGGAAACTCGATTCAAATAGCTACTGGAAGCTCAACGCATCGAGAATTGCCTTCGTCGTAATCCGACGAATTTTTACGGATTTCCCTATGGGTACCACTAGGGAAAATCACCAAAATCGAGAAATCGCAAAAAGTTGTGAAATTTTGGATCCCAGCCCAATAATTCAGGGAAACTCGATTGGAATAGCTACTGAAGCTCGCCGGTCACAACGCATCGAGAATTGGCTTCGTCAGAATCCGACGAATTTTTACGGATTTCACTAGGGGTACCACTAGGGAAAATCACAAAAATCGAGAAATCGCAAAAAGTGGTGAAATTTTGGATCCGAGCCCAATAATTCAGGGAAACTGGATTGGAATAGCTACTGGAAGCTCCCCGGTCACAACGCATCGAGAATTGGCTTCGTCGGAATCCGATGAATTTTTACGGATTTCCCTGGGGGTACCACTAGGGAAAATCACCAAAATCGAGAAATCGCAAAAAGTGGTGAAATTTTGGATCCGAGCCCAATAATTCAGGAAAACTCGATTGGAATAGTTACTGGAAGCTCAACGCATCGAGAATTGGCTTCGTCGGAATCCGACGAATTTTTACGGATTTCCCTAGGGGTACCACTAGGGAAAATCACCAAAATCGAGAAATCGAAAAAAGTGGTGAAATTTTTGATCCGAGCCCAATAATTCAGGGAAACTGGATTGGAATAGCTACTGGAAGCTCGCCGGTCACAACGCATCGAGAATTGGCTTCGTCGGAATCCGACGAATTTTTACGGATTTCCCTAGGGGTACCACTAGGGAAAATCACCAAAATCGAGAAATCGCAAAAAGTGGTGAAATTTTGGATCCGAGCCCAATAATTCAGGCAAACTCGATTGGAATAGTTACTGGAAGCTCAGCGCATCGAGAATTGGCTTCGTCGGAATCCGACGAATTTTTACGGATTTCCCTAGGGGTACCACTAGGGAAAATCACCAAAATCGAGAAATCGCAAAAAGTGGTGAAATTTTGGATCCGAGCCCAATAATTCAGGGAAACTGGATTGGAATAGCTACTGGAAGCTCGCCGATCACAACGCATCGAGAATTGGCTTCGTCGGAATCCGACGAATTTTTACGGATTTCCCTAGGGGTACCACTAGGGAAAATCACCAAAATCGAGAAATCGCAAAAAGTGGTTAAATTTTTGATCCGAGCCCAATAATTCAGGGAAACTCGATTGGAATAGCTACTGGAAGCTCGCCGGTCACAATGCATCGAGAATTGGCTTCGTCCGAATCAGACGAATTTTTACGGATTTCCCTAGGGGGTACCACTAGGGAAAATCACCAAAATCGAGAAATCGCAAAAAGTGGTGAAATTTTGGATCCGAGCCCAATATTTCAGGGAAACTCGATTCAAATAGCTACTGGAAGCTCAACGCATCGAGAATTGCCTTCGTCGTAATCCGACGAATTTTTACGGATTTCCCTATGGGTACCACTAGGGAAAATCACCAAAATCGAGAAATCGCAAAAAGTTGTGAAATTTTGGATCCCAGCCCAATAATTCAGGGAAACTCGATTGGAATAGCTACTGGAAGCTCGCCGGTCACAACGCATCGAGAATTGGCTTCGTCAGAATCCGACGAATTTTTACGGATTTCACTAGGGGTACCACTAGGGAAAATCACAAAAATCGAGAAATCGCAAAAAGTGGTGAAATTTTGGATCCGAGCCCAATAATTCAGGGAAACTGGATTGGAATAGCTACTGGAAGCTCCCCGGTCACAACGCATCGAGAATTGGCTTCGTCGGAATCCGATGAATTTTTACGGATTTCCCTGGGGGTACCACTAGGGAAAATCACCAAAATCGAGAAATCGCAAAAAGTGGTGAAATTTTGGATCCGAGCCCAATAATTCAGGAAAACTCGATTGGAATAGTTACTGGAAGCTCAACGCATCGAGAATTGGCTTCGTCGGAATCCGACGAATTTTTACGGATTTTCCTAGGGGTACCACTAGGGAAAATCACCAAAATCGAGAAATCGAAAAAAGTGGTGAAATTTTTGATCCGAGCCCAATAATTCAGGGAAACTGGATTGGAATAGCTACTGGAAGCTCCCCGGTCACAACGCATCGAGAATTGGCTTCGTCGGAATCCGACGAATTTTTACGGATTTCCCTAGGGGTACCACTAGGGAAAATCACCAAAATCGAGAAATCGAAAAAAGTGGTGAAATTTTTGATCCGAGCCCAATAATTCAGGGAAACTGGATTGGAATAGCTACTGGAAGCTCGCCGGTCACAACGCATCGAGAATTGGCTTCGTCGGAATCCGACGAATTTTTACGGATTTCCCTAGGGGTACCACTAGGGAAAATCACCAAAATCGAGAAATCGCAAAAAGTGGTGAAATTTTGGATCCGAGCCCAATAATTCAGGGAAACTGGATTGGAATAGCTACTGGAAGCTCGCCGGTCACAACGCATCGAGAATTGGCTTCGTCGGAATCCGACGAATTTTTACCTATTTCCGTAGGGATACCACTAGGGAAAATCACCAAAATCGAGAAATCGCAAAAAGTGGTGAAATTTTGGATCCGAGCCCAATAATTCAGGCAAACTCGATTGGAATAGTTACTGGAAGCTCAACGCATCGAGAATTGGCTTCGTCGGAATCCGACGAATTTTTACGGATTTCCCTAGGGGTACCACTAGGGAAAATCACCAAAATCGAGAAATCGCAAAAAGTGGTGAAATTTTGGATCCGAGCCCAATAATTCAGGGAAACTGGATTGGAATAGCTACTGGAAGCTCGCCGATCACAACGCATCGAGAATTGGCTTCGTCGGAATCCGACGAATTTTTACGGATTTCCCTAGGGGTACCACTAGGGAAAATCACCAAAATCGAGAAATCGCAAAAAGTGGTTAAATTTTTGATCCGAGCCCAATAATTCAGGGAAACTCGATTGGAATAGCTACTGGAAGCTCGCCGGTCACAATGCATCGAGAATTGGCTTCGTCCGAATCAGACGAATTTTTACGGATTTCCCTAGGGGGTACCACTAGGGAAAATCACCAAAATCGAGAAATCGCAAAAAGTGGTGAAATTTTGGATCCGAGCCCAATAATTCAGGGAAACTCGATTCAAATAGCTACTGGAAGCTCAACGCATCGAGAATTGCCTTCGTCGTAATCCGACGAATTTTTACGGATTTCCCTATGGGTACCACTAGGGAAAATCACCAAAATCGAGAAATCGCAAAAAGTTGTGAAATTTTGGATCCCAGCCCAATAATTCAGGGAAACTCGATTGGAATAGCTACTGGAAGCTCGCCGGTCACAACGCATCGAGAATTGGCTTCGTCAGAATCCGACGAATTTTTACGGATTTCACTAGGGGTACCACTAGGGAAAATCACAAAAATCGAGAAATCGCAAAAAGTGGTGAAATTTTGGATCCGAGCCCAATAATTCAGGGAAACTGGATTGGAATAGCTACTGGAAGCTCCCCGGTCACAACGCATCGAGAATTGGCTTCGTCGGAATCCGATGAATTTTTACGGATTTCCCTGGGGGTACCACTAGGGAAAATCACCAAAATCGAGAAATCGCAAAAAGTGGTGAAATTTTGGATCCGAGCCCAATAATTCAGGAAAACTCGATTGGAATAGTTACTGGAAGCTCAACGCATCGAGAATTGGCTTCGTCGGAATCCGACGAATTTTTACGGATTTCCCTAGGGGTACCACTAGGGAAAATCACCAAAATCGAGAAATCGAAAAAAGTGGTGAAATTTTTGATCCGAGCCCAATAATTCAGGGAAACTGGATTGGAATAGCTACTGGAAGCTCGCCGGTCACAACGCATCGAGAATTGGCTTCGTCGGAATCCGACGAATTTTTACGGATTTCCCTAGGGGTACCACTAGGGAAAATCACCAAAATCGAGAAATCGCAAAAAGTGGTGAAATTTTGGATCCGAGCCCAATAATTCAGGCAAACTCGATTGGAATAGTTACTGGAAGCTCAGCGCATCGAGAATTGGCTTCGTCGGAATCCGACGAATTTTTACGGATTTCCCTAGGGGTACCACTAGGGAAAATCACCAAAATCGAGAAATCGCAAAAAGTGGTGAAATTTTGGATCCGAGCCCAATAATTCAGGGAAACTGGATTGGAATAGCTACTGGAAGCTCGCCGATCACAACGCATCGAGAATTGGCTTCGTCGGAATCCGACGAATTTTTACGGATTTCCCTAGGGGTACCACTAGGGAAAATCACCAAAATCGAGAAATCGCAAAAAGTGGTTAAATTTTTGATCCGAGCCCAATAATTCAGGGAAACTCGATTGGAATAGCTACTGGAAGCTCGCCGGTCACAATGCATCGAGAATTGGCTTCGTCCGAATCAGACGAATTTTTACGGATTTCCCTAGGGGGTACCACTAGGGAAAATCACCAAAATCGAGAAATCGCAAAAAGTGGTGAAATTTTGGATCCGAGCCCAATATTTCAGGGAAACTCGATTCAAATAGCTACTGGAAGCTCAACGCATCGAGAATTGCCTTCGTCGTAATCCGACGAATTTTTACGGATTTCCCTATGGGTACCACTAGGGAAAATCACCAAAATCGAGAAATCGCAAAAAGTTGTGAAATTTTGGATCCCAGCCCAATAATTCAGGGAAACTCGATTGGAATAGCTACTGGAAGCTCGCCGGTCACAACGCATCGAGAATTGGCTTCGTCAGAATCCGACGAATTTTTACGGATTTCACTAGGGGTACCACTAGGAAAAATCACAAAAATCGAGAAATCGCAAAAAGTGGTGAAATTTTGGATCCGAGCCCAATAATTCAGGGAAACTGGATTGGAATAGCTACTGGAAGCTCCCCGGTCACAACGCATCGAGAATTGGCTTCGTCGGAATCCGATGAATTTTTACGGATTTCCCTAGGGGTACCACTAGGGAAAATCACCAAAATCGAGAAATCGCAAAATGTGGTGAAATTTTGGATCTGAGCCCAATAATTTAGGGAAACTCGATTGGAATAGCTACTGGAAGCTCAACGCATCGAGAATTGGCTTCGTCGGAATCCGACGAATTTTTACGGATTTCCCTAGGGGTACCACTAGGGAAAATCAGCAAAATCGAGAAATCGCAAAAAGTGGTGAAATTTTGGATCCGAGCCCAATAATTCAGGGAAACTCGATTGGAATAGCTACTGGAAGCTCGCCGGTCACAACGCATCGAGAATTGGCTTCGTCGGAATCCGACGAATTTTTACGGATTTCCCTAGGGGTACTACCACTAGGGAAAATCACCAAAATTGAGAAATCGCAAAAAGTGGTGAAATTTTGGATCCGAGCCCAATAATTCAGGGAAACTCGATTGGAATAGCTACTGGAAGCTCGCCGGTCACAACGCATCGAGAATTGGCTTCGTCGGAATCCGACGAATTTTTACGGATTTCCCTAGGGGTACAACTAGGGAAAATCACCAAAATCGAGAAATCGCAAAAAGTGGTGAAATTTTGGATCCGAGCCCAATAATTCAGGAAAACTCGATTGGAATAGTTACTGGAAGCTCAACGCATCGAGAATTGGCTTCGTCGGAATCCGACGAATTTTTACGGATTTCCCTAGGGGTACCACTAGGGAAAATCACCAAAATCGAGAAATCGCAAAAAGTGGTGATATTTTGGATCCGAGCCCAATAATTCAGGGAAACTTGATTGGAATAGCTACTGGAAGCTCACCGGTCACAACGCATCGAGAATTGGCTTCGTCGGAATCCGACGAATTTTTACGGATTTCCCTAGGGGTACCACTAGGGAAAATCACCAAAATCGAGAAATCGCAAAAAGTGGTGAAATTTTGGATCCGAGCCCAATAATTCAGGGAAACTCGATTGGAATAGTTACTGGAAGCTCAACGCATCGAGAATTGGCTTCGTCGGAATCCGACGAAATTTTACGGATTTCCCAAGGGGTACCACTAGGGAAAATCACCAAAATCGAGAAATCACAAAAAGTGGTGAAATTTTGGATCCGAGCCCAATAATTCAGGGAAACTCGATTGGAATAGCTACTGGAAGCTCGCCGGTCACAACGCATCGAGAATTGGCTTCGTCGGAATCCGACGAATTTTTACGGATTTCCCTAGGGGTACTACCACTAGGGAAAATCACTAAAATCGAGAAATCGCAAAAAGTGGTGAAATTTTGGATCCGAGCCCAATAATTCAGGGAAACTCGATTGGAATAGCTACTGGAAGCTCGCCGGTCACAACGCATCGAGAATTGGCTTCGTCGGAATCCGACGAATTTTTACGGATTTCCCTAGGGGTACTACCACTAGGGAAAATCACTAAAATCGAGAAATCGCAAAATGTGGTGAAATTTTGGATCCGAGCCCAATAATTCAGGAAAACTCGATTGGAATAGTTACTGGAAGCTCAACGCATCGAGAATTGGCTTCGTCGGAATCCGACGAATTTTTACGGATTTCCCTAGGGGTACCACTAGGGAAAATCACCAAAATCGAGAAATCGCAAAAAGTGGTGATATTTTGGATCCGAGCCCAATAATTCAGGGAAACTTGATTGGAATAGCTACTGGAAGCTCACCGGTCACAACGCATCGAGAATTGGCTTCGTCGGAATCCGACGAATTTTTACGGATTTCCCTAGGGGTACCACTAGGGAAAATCACCAAAATCGAGAAATCGCAAAAAGTGGTGAAATTTTGGATCCGAGCCCAATAATTCAGGGAAACTCGATTGGAATAGTTACTGGAAGCTCGCCGGTCACAACGCATCGAGAATTGGCTTCGTCGGAATCCGACGAATTTTTACGGATTTCCCTAGGGGTACTACCACTAGGGAAAATCACTAAAATCGAGAAATCGCAAAAAGTGGTGAAATTTTGGATCCGAGCCCAATAATTCAGGGAAACTGGATTGGAATAGCTACTGGAAGCTCGCCGGTCACAACGCATCGAGAATTGGCTTCGTCGGAATCCGACGAATTTTTACGGATTTCCCTAGGGGTACCACAAGGGAAAATCACCAAAATCGAGAAATCGCAAAAAGTGGTGAAATTTTGGATCCGAGCCCAATAATTTAGGGAAACTCGATTGGAATAGCTACTGGAAGCTCGCCGGTCACAACGCATCGAGAATTGGCTTCGTCCGAATTCGACGAATTTTTACGGATTTCCCTAGGGGTAGCACTAGGGAAAATCACCAAAATCGAGAAATCGCAAAAAGTGGTGAAATTTTTTATCCGAGCCAAATAATTCAGGGAAACTCGATTGGAATGGCTACTGGAAGCTCAACGCATCGAGAATTGGCTTCATTGGAATCCGACGAATTTTTACGGATTTCCCTAGGGGTACCACTAGGGAAAATCACCAAAATCGAGAAATCGCAAAAAGTTGTGAAATTTTGGATCCGAGCCCAATAATTCAGGGAAACTCGATTGGAATAGTTACTGGAAGCTCGCCGGTCACAACGCATCGAGAATTGGCTTCGTCGGAATCCGACGAATTTTTACGGATTTTCCTAGGGGTACCACTAGGGAAAATCACCAAAATCGAGAAATCGCAAAAAGTGGTGAAATTTTGGATCCGAGCCCAATAATTCAGGGAAACTCGATTGGAATAGCTACTGGAAGCTCGCCGGTCACAACGCATCGAGAATTGGCTTCGTCGGAATTCAACGAATTTTTACGGATTTCCCTAGGGGTACTACTAGGGAAAATCACCAAAATCGAGAAATCGCAAAAAGTGGTGAAATTTTGGAACCGAGCCCAATAATTAAGGGAAACTCGATTGGAATAGCTACTGGAAGCTCGCCGGTCACAACGCATCGAGAATTGGCTTCGTCGGAATCCGACGAATTTTTACGGATTTCCCTAGGGGTACCACTAGGGAAAATCACCAAAATCGAGAAATCGCAAAAAGTGGTGAAATTTTGGATCCGAGCCCAATAATTCAGGGAAACTCGATTGGAATAGCTACTGGAAGCTCGCCGGTCACAACGCATCGAGAATTGGCTTCGTCCGAATCCGACGAATTTTTACGGATTTCCCTAGGGGTACCACTAGGGAAAATCACCAAAATCGAGAAATCGCAAAAAGTGGTGAAATTTTGGATCCGAGCCCAATAATTCAGGCAAACTCGATTGGAATGGCTACTGGAAGCTCAACGCATCGAGAATTGGTTTCGTCGGAATCCGACGAATTTTTACGGATTTCCCTAGGGGTACCACTAGGGAAAATCACCAAAATCGAGAAATCGCAAAAAGTGGTGAAATTTTGGATCCGAGCCCAATAATTCAGGGAAACTGGATTGGAATTGCTACTGGAAGCTCGCCGGTCACAACGCATCGAGAATTGGCTTCGTCGGAATCCGACGAATTTTTACGGATTTCCCTAGGGGTACCACTAGGGAAAATCACCAAAATCGAGAAATCGCAAAAAGTGGTGAAATTTTGGATCCGAGCCCAATAATTCAGGCAAACTCGATTGGAATAGTTACTGGAAGCTCAACGCATCGAGAATTGGCTTCATCGGAATCCGACGAATTTTTACGGATTTTCCTAGGGGTACCACTAGGGAAAATCACCAAAATCGAGAAATCGCAAAAAGTGGTGAAATTTTGGATCCGAGCCCAATAATTCAAGGAAACTGGATTGGTATAGCTACTGGAAGCTCGCCGGTCACAACGCATCGAGAATTGGTTTCGTTGGAATCCGACGAATTTTTACGGATTTCCCTAGGGGTACCACTAGGGAAAATCACCAAAATCAAGAAATCGCAAAAAGTGGTTAAATTTTTGATCCTAGCCCAATAATTCAGGGAAACTCGATTGGAATAGCTACTGGAAGCTCGCCGGTCACAACGCATCGAGAATTGGCTTCGTCCGAATCAGACGAATTTTTACGGATTTCCCTAGGGGTACCACTAGAAAAAATCACCAAAATCGAGAAATCGCAAAAAGTGGTGAAATTTTGTATCCGAGCCAAATAATTCAGGGAAATTCGATAGGAATGGCTACTGGAAGCTCAACGCATCGAGAATTGGCTTCGTCGAAATCCGACGAATTTTTACGGATTTCCCTAGGGGTACCACTAGGGAAAATCACCAAAATCGAGAAATCGCAAAAAGTGGTGAAATTTTGGATCCGAGCCCAATAATTCAGGGAAACTCGATTCGAATAGCTACTGGAAGCTCAACGCATCGAGAATTGCCTTCGTCGGAATCCGACGAATTTTTACGGATTTCCCTAGGGGTACCACTAGGGAAAATCACCAAAATCGAGAAATCGCAAAAAGTGGTGAAATTTTGGATCCGAGCCCAATAATTTAGGGAAACTCGATTGGAATAGCTACTGGAAGCTCGCCGGTCACAACGCATCGAGAATTGGCTTCGTCGAAATCCGACGAATTTTTACGGAATTTCCCTAGGGGTACCACTAGGGAAAATCACCAAAATCGAGAAATCGCAAAAAGTGGTGAAATTTTGGATCCGAGCCCAATAATTCAGGGAAACTTGATTGGAATAGCTACTGGAAGCTCGCCGGTCACAACGCATCGAGAATTGGCTTCGTCGGAATCCGATGAATTTTTACGGATTTCCCTAGGGGGTACCACTAGGGAAAATCACCAAAATCGAGGAAATCGCAAAAAGTGGTGAAATTTTGGATCCGAGCCCAATAATTTAGGGAAACTCGATTGGAATAGCTACTGGAAGCTCGCCGGTCACAATGCATCGAGAATTGGCTTCGTCGGAATCCGACGAATTTTTACGGATTTCCCTAGGGGTACCACTAGGGAAAATCACCAAAATCGATAAATCGCAAAAAGTGGTGAAATTTTTGATCCGAGCCCAATAATTCAGGGAAACTCGATTGGAATAGCTACTGGAAGCTCGCCGGTCACAACGCATCGAGAATTGGCTTCGTCGGAATACGACGAATTTTTAGGATTTCCCTAGGGGTACTACCACTAGGGAAAATCACTAAAATCGAGAAATCGCAAAAAGTGGTGAAATTTTGGATCCGAGCCCAATAATTCAGGGAAACTCGATTGGAACAGCTACTGGAAGCTCGCCGGTCACAACGCATCGAGAATTGGCTTCGTCGGAATCCGACGAATTTTTACGGATTTCCCTAGGGGTACTACCACTAGGGAAAATCACCAAAATCGAGAAATCGCAAAAAGTGGTGAAATTTTGGATCCGAGCCCAATAATTCAGGGAAACTCGATTGGAATAGCTACTGGAAGCTCGCCGGTCACAACGCATCGAGAATTGGCTTCGTCGGAATTCGACGAATTTTTACGGATTTCCCTAGGGGTACAACTAGGGAAAATCACCAAAATCGAGAAATCGCAAAAAGTGGTGAAATTTTGGATCCGAGCCCAATAATTCAGGAAAACTCGATTGGAATAGTTACTGGAAGCAAAACGCATCGAGAATTGGCTTCGTCGGAATCCGACGAATTTTTACGGATTTCCCTAGGGGTACCACTAGGGAAAATCACCAAAATCGAGAAATCGCAAAAAGTGGTGAAATTTTTGATCCGAGCCCAATAATTCAGGGAAACTGGATTGGAATAGCTACTGGAAGCTCGCCGGTCACAACGCATCGAGAATTGGCTTCGTCCGAATCCGACGAATTTTTACGGATTTCCCTAGGGGTACCACTAGGGAAAATCACCAAAATCAAGAAATCGCAAAAAGTGGTGAAATTTTGGATCCGAGCCCAATAATTCAGGGAAACTGGATTGGAATAGCTACTGGAAGCTCGCCGGTCACAACGCATTGAGAATTGGCTTCGTCGGAATCCGACGAATTTTTACGGATTTCCCTAGGGGTACCACAAGGGAAAATCACCAAAATCGAGAAATCGCAAAAAGTGGTGAAATTTTGGATCCGAGCCCAATAATTCAGGGAAACTCGATTGGAATAGCTACTGGAAGCTCGCCGGTCACAACGCATCGAGAATTGGCTTCGTCCGAATCCGACGAATTTTTACGGATTTCCCTAGGGGTAGCACTAGGGAAAATCACCAAAATCGAGAAATCGCAAAAAGTGGTGAAATTTTTGATCCGAGCCAAATAATTCAGGGAAACTCGATTGGAATGGCTACTGGAAGCTCAACGCATCGAGAATTGGCTTCATTGGAATCCGACGAATTTTTACGGATTTCCCTAGGGTTACCACTAGGGAAAATCACCAAAATCGAGAAATCGCAAAAAGTTGTGAAATTTTGGATCCGAGCCCAATAATTCAGGGAAACTCGATTGGAATAGTTACTGGAAGCTCGCCGGTCACAACGCATCGAGAATTGGCTTCGTCGGAATCCGACGAATTTTTACGGATTTTCCTAGGGGTACCACTAGGGAAAATCACCAAAATCGAGAAATCGCAAAAAGTGGTGAAATTTTGGATCCGAGCCCAATAATTCAGGGAAACTCGATTGGAATAGCTACTGGAAGCTCGCCGGTCACAACGCATCGAGAATTGGCTTCGTCGGAATTCAACGAATTTTTACGGATTTCCCTAGGGGTACTACTAGGGAAAATCACCAAAATCGAGAAATCGCAAAAAGTGGTGAAATTTTGGATCCGAGCCCAATAATTAAGGGAAACTCGATTGGAATAGCTACTGGAAGCTCGCCGGTCACAACGCATCGAGAATTGGCTTCGTCGGAATCCGACGAATTTTTACGGATTTCCCTAGGGGTACCACTAGGGAAAATCACCAAAATCGAGAAATCGCAAAAAGTGGTGAAATTTTGGATCCGAGCCCAATAATTCAGGGAAACTCGATTGGAATAGCTACTGGAAGCTCGCCGGTCACAACGCATCGAGAATTGGCTTCGTCCGAATCCGACGAATTTTTACGGATTTCCCTAGGGGTACCACTAGGGAAAATCACCAAAATCGAGAAATCGCAAAAAGTGGTGAAATTTTGGATCCGAGCCCAATAATTCAGGCAAACTCGATTGGAATGGCTACTGGAAGCTCAACGCATCGAGAATTGGTTTCGTCGGAATCCGACGAATTTTTACGGATTTCCCTAGGGGTACCACTAGGGAAAATCACCAAAATCGAGAAATCCCAAAAAGTGGTGAAATTTTGGATCCGAGCCCAATAATTCAGGGAAACTGGATTGGAATTGCTACTGGAAGCTCGCCGGTCACAACGCATCGAGAATTGGCTTCGTCGGAATCCGACGAATTTTTACGGATTTCCCTAGGGGTACCACTAGGGAAAATCACCAAAATCGAGAAATCGCAAAAAGTGGTGAAATTTTGGATCCGAGCCCAATAATTCAGGCAAACTCGATTGGAATAGTTACTGGAAGCTCAACGCATCGAGAATTGGCTTCATCGGAATCCGACGAATTTTTACGGATTTTCCTAGGGGTACCACTAGGGAAAATCACCAAAATCGAGAAATCGCAAAAAGTGGTGAAATTTTGGATCCGAGCCCAATAATTCAAGGAAACTGGATTGGTATAGCTACTGGAAGCTCGCCGGTCACAACGCATCGAGAATTGGCTTCGTTGGAATCCGACGAATTTTTACGGATTTCCCTAGGGGTACCACTAGGGAAAATCACCAAAATCAAGAAATCGCAAAAAGTGGTAAAATTTTTGATCCTAGCCCAATAATTCAGGGAAACTCGATTGGAATAGCTACTGGAAGCTCGCCGGTCACAACGCATCGAGAATTGGTTTCGTCCGAATCAGACGAATTTTTACGGATTTCCCTAGGGGTACCACTAGGAAAAATCACCAAAATCGAGAAATCGCAAAAAGTGGTGAAATTTTGTATCCGAGCCAAATAATTCAGGGAAATTCGATAGGAATGGCTACTGGAAGCTCAACGCATCGAGAATTGGCTTCGTCGAAATCCGACGAATTTTTACGGATTTCCCTAGGGGTACCACTAGGGAAAATCACCAAAATCGAGAAATCGCAAAAAGTGGTGAAATTTTGGATCCGAGCCCAATAATTCAGGGAAACTCGATTCGAATAGCTACTGGAAGCTCAACGCATCGAGAATTGCCTTCGTCGGAATCCGACGAATTTTTACGGATTTCCCTAGGGGTACCACTAGGGAAAATCACCAAAATCGAGAAATCGCAAAAAGTGGTGAAATTTTGGATCCGAGCCCAATAATTTAGGGAAACTCGATTGGAATAGCTACTGGAAGCTCGCCGGTCACAACGCATCGAGAATTGGCTTCGTCGAAATCCGACGAATTTTTACGGATTTCCCTAGGGGTACCACTAGGGAAAATCACCAAAATCGAGAAATCGCAAAAAGTGGTGAAATTTTGGATCCGAGCCCAATAATTCAGGGAAACTTGATTGGAATAGCTACTGGAAGCTCGCCGGTCACAACGCATCGAGAATTGGCTTCGTCGGAATCCGATGAATTTTTACGGATTTCCCTAGGGGTACCACTAGGGAAAATCACCAAAATCGAGAAATCGCAAAAAGTGGTGAAATTTTGGATCCGAGCCCAATAATTTAGGGAAACTCGATTGGAATAGCTACTGGAAGCTCGCCGGTCACAATGCATCGAGAATTGGCTTCGTCGGAATCCGACGAATTTTTACGGATTTCCCTAGGGGTACCACTAGGGAAAATCACCAAAATCGAGAAATCGCAAAAAGTGGTGAAATTTTTGATCCGAGCCCAATAATTCAGGGAAACTCGATTGGAATAGCTACTGGAAGCTCGCCGGTCACAACGCATCGAGAATTGGCTTCGTCGGAATCCGACGAATTTTTACGGATTTTCCTAGGGGTACCACTAGGGAAAATCACCAAAATCGAGAAATCGCAAAAAGTGGTGAAATTTTGGATCCGAGCCCAATAATTCAGGGAAACTCGATTGGAATAGCTACTGGAAGCTCGCCGGTCACAACGCATCGAGAATTGGCTTCGTCGGAATCCGACGAATTTTTACGGATTTCCCTAGGGGTACCACTAGGGAAAATCACCAAAATCGAGAAATCGCAAAAAGTTGTGAAATTTTGGATCCGAGCCAAATAATTCAGGGAAACTGGATTGGAATAGCTACTGGAAGCTCGCCGGTCACAACGCATCGAGAATTGGCTTCGTCGGAATCAGACGAATTTTTATGGATTTCCCTGGGGGTACCACTAGGGAAAATCACCAAAATCGAGAAATCGCAAAAAGTGGTGAAATTTTGGATCCGAGCCCAATAATTCAGGAAAACTCGATTGGAATAGTTACTGGAAGCTCAACGCATCGAGAATTGGTTTCGTCGGATTCCGATGAATTTTTACGGATTTCCCTAGGGGTACCACTAGGGAAAATCACCAAAATCGAGAAATCGCAAAAAGTGGTGAAATTTTGGATCCGAGCCCAATAATTTAGGGAAACTCTATTGGAATAGCTACTGGAAGCTCGCCGGTCACAACGCATCGAGAATTGGCTTCGTCGGAATCCGATGAATTTTTACGGATTTCCCTAGGTGTACCACTAGGGAAAATCACCAAAATCGAGAAATCGCAAAAAGTGGTGAAATTTTGGATTCGAGCCCAATAATTTAGGGAAACTCGATTGGAATAGCTACTGGAAGCTCAACGCATCGAGAATTGGCTTCGTCGGAATCCGACGAATTTTTACGGATTTCCCTAGGGGTACCACTAGGGAAAATCACCAAAATCGAGAAATCGCAAAAAGTGGTGAAAATTTGGATCCGAGCCCAATAATTCAGGGAAACTCGATTGGAATAGCTACTGGAAGCTCGCCGGTCACAACGCATCGAGAATTGGCTTCGTCGGAATCCGACGAATTTTTACGGATTTCCCTAAGGGTACTACCACTAGGGAAAATCACCAAAATCGAGAAATCGCAAAAAGTGGTGAAATTTTGGATCCGAGCCCAATAATTCAGGGAAACTCGATTGGAATAGCTACTGGAAGCTCGCCGGTCACAACGCATCGAGAATTGGCTTCGTCGGAATCCGACGAATTTTTACGGATTTCCCTAGGGGTACCACTAGGGAAAATCACCAAAATCGAGAAATCGCAAAAAGTGGTGAAATTTTGGATCCGAGCCCAATAATTCAGGGAAACTCGATTGGAATAGCTACTGGAAGCTCGCCGGTCACAACGCATCGAGAATTGGCTTCGTCGGAATCCGACGAATTTTTACGGATTTTCCTAGGGGTACCACTAGGAAAAATCACCAAAATCGAGAAATCGCAAAAAGTGGTGAAATTTTGGATCCGAGCCCAATAATTCAGGGAAACTCGATTGGAATAGCTACTGGAAGCTCGCCGATCACAACGCATCGAGAATTGGCTTCGTCGGAATCCGATGAATTTTTACGGATTTCCCTAGGGGTACCACTAGGAAAAATCACCAAAATCGAGAAATCGCAAAAAGTGGTGAAATTTTGGATCCGAGCCCAATAATTTAGGGAAACTCGATTGGAATAGCTACTGGAAGCTCAACGCATCGAGAATTGGCTTCGTCGGAATCCGACGAATTTTTACGGATTTCCCTAGGGGTACCACTAGGGAAAATCACCAAAATCGAGAAATCGCAAAAAGTGGTGAAATTTTGGATCCGAGCCCAATAATTCAGGGAAACTCGATTGGAATAGCTACTGGAAGCTCGCCGGTCACAACGCATCGAGAATTGGCTTCGTCCGAATCCGACGAATTTTTACGGATTTCCCTAGGGGTACCACTAGGGAAAATCACCAAAATCGAGAAATCGCAAAAAGTGGTGAAATTTTGGATCCGAGCCCAATAATTCAGGCAAACTCGATTGGAATGGCTACTGGAAGCTCAACGCATCGAGAATTGGTTTCGTCGGAATCCGACGAATTTTTACGGATTTCCCTAGGGGTACCACTAGGGAAAATCACCAAAATCGAGAAATCCCAAAAAGTGGTGAAATTTTGGATCCGAGCCCAATAATTCAGGGAAACTGGATTGGAATTGCTACTGGAAGCTCGCCGGTCACAACGCATCGAGAATTGGCTTCGTCGGAATCCGACGAATTTTTACGGATTTCCCTAGGGGTACCACTAGGGAAAATCACCAAAATCGAGAAATCGCAAAAAGTGGTGAAATTTTGGATCCGAGCCCAATAATTCAGGCAAACTCGATTGGAATAGTTACTGGAAGCTCAACGCATCGAGAATTGGCTTCATCGGAATCCGACGAATTTTTACGGATTTTCCTAGGGGTACCACTAGGGAAAATCACCAAAATCGAGAAATCGCAAAAAGTGGTGAAATTTTGGATCCGAGCCCAATAATTCAAGGAAACTGGATTGGTATAGCTACTGGAAGCTCGCCGGTCACAACGCATCGAGAATTGGCTTCGTTGGAATCCGACGAATTTTTACGGATTTCCCTAGGGGTACCACTAGGGAAAATCACCAAAATCAAGAAATCGCAAAAAGTGGTAAAATTTTTGATCCTAGCCCAATAATTCAGGGAAACTCGATTGGAATAGCTACTGGAAGCTCGCCGGTCACAACGCATCGAGAATTGGTTTCGTCCGAATCAGACGAATTTTTACGGATTTCCCTAGGGGTACCACTAGGAAAAATCACCAAAATCGAGAAATCGCAAAAAGTGGTGAAATTTTGTATCCGAGCCAAATAATTCAGGGAAATTCGATAGGAATGGCTACTGGAAGCTCAACGCATCGAGAATTGGCTTCGTCGAAATCCGACGAATTTTTACGGATTTCCCTAGGGGTACCACTAGGGAAAATCACCAAAATCGAGAAATCGCAAAAAGTGGTGAAATTTTGGATCCGAGCCCAATAATTCAGGGAAACTCGATTCGAATAGCTACTGGAAGCTCAACGCATCGAGAATTGCCTTCGTCGGAATCCGACGAATTTTTACGGATTTCCCTAGGGGTACCACTAGGGAAAATCACCAAAATCGAGAAATCGCAAAAAGTGGTGAAATTTTGGATCCGAGCCCAATAATTTAGGGAAACTCGATTGGAATAGCTACTGGAAGCTCGCCGGTCACAACGCATCGAGAATTGGCTTCGTCGAAATCCGACGAATTTTTACGGATTTCCCTAGGGGTACCACTAGGGAAAATCACCAAAATCGAGAAATCGCAAAAAGTGGTGAAATTTTGGATCCGAGCCCAATAATTCAGGGAAACTTGATTGGAATAGCTACTGGAAGCTCGCCGGTCACAACGCATCGAGAATTGGCTTCGTCGGAATCCGATGAATTTTTACGGATTTCCCTAGGGGTACCACTAGGGAAAATCACCAAAATCGAGAAATCGCAAAAAGTGGTGAAATTTTGGATCCGAGCCCAATAATTTAGGGAAACTCGATTGGAATAGCTACTGGAAGCTCGCCGGTCACAATGCATCGAGAATTGGCTTCGTCGGAATCCGACGAATTTTTACGGATTTCCCTAGGGGTACCACTAGGGAAAATCACCAAAATCGAGAAATCGCAAAAAGTGGTGAAATTTTTGATCCGAGCCCAATAATTCAGGGAAACTCGATTGGAATAGCTACTGGAAGCTCGCCGGTCACAACGCATCGAGAATTGGCTTCGTCGGAATCCGACGAATTTTTACGGATTTTCCTAGGGGTACCACTAGGGAAAATCACCAAAATCGAGAAATCGCAAAAAGTGGTGAAATTTTGGATCCGAGCCCAATAATTCAGGGAAACTCGATTGGAATAGCTACTGGAAGCTCGCCGGTCACAACGCATCGAGAATTGGCTTCGTCGGAATCCGACGAATTTTTACGGATTTCCCTAGGGGTACCACTAGGGAAAATCACCAAAATCGAGAAATCGCAAAAAGTTGTGAAATTTTGGATCCGAGCCAAATAATTCAGGGAAACTGGATTGGAATAGCTACTGGAAGCTCGCCGGTCACAACGCATCGAGAATTGGCTTCGTCGGAATCAGACGAATTTTTATGGATTTCCCTGGGGGTACCACTAGGGAAAATCACCAAAATCGAGAAATCGCAAAAAGTGGTGAAATTTTGGATCCGAGCCCAATAATTCAGGAAAACTCGATTGGAATAGTTACTGGAAGCTCAACGCATCGAGAATTGGTTTCGTCGGATTCCGATGAATTTTTACGGATTTCCCTAGGGGTACCACTAGGGAAAATCACCAAAATCGAGAAATCGCAAAAAGTGGTGAAATTTTGGATCCGAGCCCAATAATTTAGGGAAACTCTATTGGAATAGCTACTGGAAGCTCGCCGGTCACAACGCATCGAGAATTGGCTTCGTCGGAATCCGATGAATTTTTACGGATTTCCCTAGGTGTACCACTAGGGAAAATCACCAAAATCGAGAAATCGCAAAAAGTGGTGAAATTTTGGATTCGAGCCCAATAATTTAGGGAAACTCGATTGGAATAGCTACTGGAAGCTCAACGCATCGAGAATTGGCTTCGTCGGAATCCGACGAATTTTTACGGATTTCCCTAGGGGTACCACTAGGGAAAATCACCAAAATCGAGAAATCGCAAAAAGTGGTGAAAATTTGGATCCGAGCCCAATAATTCAGGGAAACTCGATTGGAATAGCTACTGGAAGCTCGCCGGTCACAACGCATCGAGAATTGGCTTCGTCGGAATCCGACGAATTTTTACGGATTTCCCTAAGGGTACTACCACTAGGGAAAATCACCAAAATCGAGAAATCGCAAAAAGTGGTGAAATTTTGGATCCGAGCCCAATAATTCAGGGAAACTCGATTGGAATAGCTACTGGAAGCTCGCCGGTCACAACGCATCGAGAATTGGCTTCGTCGGAATCCGACGAATTTTTACGGATTTCCCTAGGGGTACCACTAGGGAAAATCACCAAAATCGAGAAATCGCAAAAAGTGGTGAAATTTTGGATCCGAGCCCAATAATTCAGGGAAACTCGATTGGAATAGCTACTGGAAGCTCGCCGGTCACAACGCATCGAGAATTGGCTTCGTCGGAATCCGACGAATTTTTACGGATTTTCCTAGGGGTACCACTAGGAAAAATCACCAAAATCGAGAAATCGCAAAAAGTGGTGAAATTTTGGATCCGAGCCCAATAATTCAGGGAAACTCGATTGGAATAGCTACTGGAAGCTCGCCGATCACAACGCATCGAGAATTGGCTTCGTCGGAATCCGATGAATTTTTACGGATTTCCCTAGGGGTACCACTAGGAAAAATCACCAAAATCGAGAAATCGCAAAAAGTGGTGAAATTTTGGATCCGAGCCCAATAATTTAGGGAAACTCGATTGGAATAGCTACTGGAAGCTCAACGCATCGAGAATTGGCTTCGTCGGAATCCGACGAATTTTTACGGATTTCCCTAGGGGTACCACTAGGGAAAATCACCAAAATCGAGAAATCGCAAAAAGTGGTGAAATTTTGGATCCGAGCCCAATAATTCAGGGAAACTCGATTGGAATAGCTACTGGAAGCTCGCCGATCACAACGCATCGAGAATTGGTTTCGTCGGAATCCGACGAATTTTTACGGATTTCCCTAGGGGTACTACCACTAGGGAAAATCACCAAAATCGAGAAATCGCAAAAAGTGGTGAAATTTTGGATCCGAGCCCAATAATTCAGGGAAACTCGATTGGAATAGCTACTGGAAGCTCGCCGGTCACAACGCATCGAGAATTGGCTTCGTCGGAATCCGACGAATTTTTACGGATTTCCCTAGGGGTACCACTAGGGAAAATCACCAAAATCGGGAAATCGCAAAAAGTGGTGAAATTTTGGATCCGAGCCAAATAATTCAGGAAAACTAGATTGGAATGGCTACTGGAAGCTCAACGCATCGAGAATTGGCTTCGTTGGAATCCGACGAATTTTTACGGATTTCCCTAGGGGTACCACTAGGGAAAATCACCAAAATCGAGAAATCGCAAAAAGTTGTGAAATTTTGGATCCGAGCCCAATAATTCAGGGAAACTCGATTGGAATAGCTACTGGAAGCTCGCCGGTCACAACGCATCGAGAATTGGATTCGTCGGAATCCGACGAATTTTTACGGATTTTCCTAGGGGTACCACTAGGGAAAATCACCAAAATTGAGAAATCGCAAAAAGTGGTGAAATTTTGGATCCGAGCCCAATAATTCAGGGAAACTCGATTGGAATAGCTACTGGAAGCTCGCCGGTCACAACGCATCGAGAATTGGCTTCGTCGGAATCCGACGAATTTTTACGGATTTCCCTAGGGGTACCACTAGGGAAAATCACCAAAATCGAGAAATCGCAAAAAGTGGTGAAATTTTGGATCCGAGCCCAATAATTCAGGGAAACTCGATTGGAATAGCTACTGGAAGCTCGCCGGTCACAACGCATCGAGAATTGGCTTCGTCGGAATACGATGAATTTTTACGGATTTCCCTAGGGGTACCACTAGGAAAAATCACCAAAATCGAGAAATCGCAAAAAGTGGTGAAATTTTGGATCCGAGCCCAATAATTTAGGGAAACTCGATTGGAATAGCTACTGGAAGCTCAACGCATCGAGAATTGGCTTCGTCGGAATCCGACGAATTTTTAAGGATTTCCCTAGGGGTACCACTAGGGAAAATCACCAAAATCGAGAAATCGCAAAAAGTGGTGAAATTTTGGATCCGAGCCCAATAATTCAGGGAAACTCGATTGGAATAGCTACTGGAAGCTCGCCGATCACAACGCATCGAGAATTGGTTTCGTCGGAATCCGACGAATTTTTACGGATTTCCCTAGGGGTACTACCACTAGGAAAAATCACCAAAATCGAGAAATCGCAAAAAGTGGTGAAATTTTGGATCCGAGCCCAATAATTCAGGGAAACTCGATTGGAATAGCTACTGGAAGCTCGCCGGTCACAACGCATCGAGAATTGGTTTCGTCGGAATCCGACGAATTTTTACGGATTTCCCTAGGGGTACCACTAGGGAAAATCACCAAAATCGGGAAATCGCAAAAAGTGGTGAAATTTTGGATCCGAGCCAAATAATTCAGGGAAACTCGATTGGAATGGCTACTGGAAGCTCAACGCATCGAGAATTGGCTTCGTTGGAATCCGACGAATTTTTACGGATTTCCCTAGGGGTACCACTAAGGAAAATCACCAAAATCGAGAAATCGCAAAAAGTTGTGAAATTTTGGATCCGAGCCCAATAATTCAGGGAAACTCGATTGGAATAGCTACTGGAAGCTCGCCGGTCACAACGCATCGAGAATTGGATTCGTCGGAATCCGACGAATTTTTACGGATTTTCCTAGGGGTACCACTAGGGAAAATCACCAAAATCGAGAAATCGCAAAAAGTGGTGAAATTTTGGATCCGAGCCGAATAATTCAGGGAAACTCGATCGGAATAGCTACTGGAAGCTCGCCGGTCACAACGCATCGAGAATTGGCTTCGTCGGAATCCGACGAATTTTTACGGATTTCCCTAGGGGTACTACCACTAGGGAAAATCACCAAAATCGAGAAATCGCAAAAAGTGGTGAAATTTTGGATCCGAGCCCAATAATTCAGGAAAACTCGATTGGAATAGCTACTGGAAGCTCGCCGGTCACAACGCATCGAGAATTGGCTTCGTCGGAATCCGACGAATTTTTACGGATTTCCCTAGGGGTACAACTAGGGAAAATCACCAAAATCGAGAAATCGCAAAAAGTGGTGAAATTTTGGATCCGAGCGCAATAATTCAGGAAAACTCGATTGAAATAGTTACTGGAAGCAAAACGCATCGAGAATTGGCTTCGTCGGAATCCGACGAATTTTTACGGATTTCCCTAGGGGTACCACTAGGGAAAATCACCAAAATCGAGAAATCGCAAAAAGTGGTGAAATTTTGGATCCGAGCCCAATAATTCATGGAAACTGGATTGGAATAGCTACTGGAAGCTCACCGATCACAACGCATCGAGAATTGGCTTCGTCGAAATCCGACGAATTTTTACGGATTTCCCTAGGGGTACCACTAGGGAAAATCACAAAAATCGAGAAATCGCAAAAAGTGGTGAAATATTGGATCCGAGCCCAATAATTCACGGAAACTCGATTGGAATAGTTACTGGAAGCTCAACGCATCGAGAATTGGCTTCGTCGGAATCCGACGAAATTTTACGGATTTTCCTAGGGGTACCACTAGGGAAAATCACCAAAATCGAGAAATCGCAAAAAGTGGTAAAATTTTGGATCCGAGCCCAATAATTCAGGGAAACTCGATTGGAATAGCTACTGGAAGCTCGCCGGTCACAACGCATCGAGAATTGGCTTCGTCGGAATCCGACGAATTTTTACGGATTTCCCTAGGGGTACTACCACTAGGGAAAATCACCAAAATCGAGAAATCTCAAAAAGTGGTGAAATTTTGGATCCGAGCCCAATAATTCAGGGAAACTCGATTGGAATAGCTACTGGAAGCTCGCCGGTCACAACGCATCGAGAATTGGCTTCGTCGGAATCCGACGAATTTTTACGGATTTCCCTAGGGGTACTACCACTAGGGAAAATCACCAAAATCGAGAAATCGCAAAAAGTGGTGAAATTTTGGATCGGAGCCCAATAATTCAGGGAAACTCGATTGGAATAGCTACTGGAAGCTCGCCGGTCACAACGCATCGAGAATTGGCTTCGTCGGAATCCGACGAATTTTAACGGATTTCCCTAGGGGTACAACTAGGGAAAATCACCAAAATCGAGAAATCGCAAAAAGTGGTGAAATTTTGGATCCGAGCCCAATAATTCAGGAAAACTCGATTGGAATAGTTACTGGAAGCAAAACGCATCGAGAATTGGCTTCGTCGGAATCCGACGAATTTTTACGGATTTCCCTAGGGGTACCACTAGGGAAAATCACCAAAATCTAGAAATCGCAAAAAGTGGTGAAATTTTGGATCCGAGCCCAATAATTCAGGGAAACTGGATTGGAATAGCTACTGGAAGCTCGCCGGTCACAACGCATCGAGAATTGGCTTCGTCCGAATCCGACGAATTTTTACGGATTTCCCTAGGGGTACCACTAGGGAAAATCACCAAAATCAAGAAATCGCAAAAAGTGGTGAAATTTTTGATCCGAGCCCAATAATTCAGGGAAACTGGATTGGAATAGCTACTGGAAGCTCGCCGGTCACAACGCATCGAGAATTGGCTTCGTCGGAATCCGACGAATTTTTACGGATTTCCCTAGGGGTACCACTAGGGAAAATCACTAAAATCGAGAAATCGCAAAAAGTGGTGAAATTTTGGATCCGAGCCCAATAATTCAGGGAAACTCGATTGGAATAGCTACTGGAAGCTCGCCGGTCACAACGCATCGAGAATTGGCTTCGTCCGAATCCGACGAATTTTTACGGATTTCCCTAGGGGTACCACTAGGGAAAATCACCAAAATCGGGAAATCGCAAAAAGTGGTGAAATTTTGGATCCGAGCCAAATAATTCAGGGAAACTCGATTGGAATGGCTACTGGAAGCTCAACGCATCGAGAATTGGCTTCGTTGGAATCCGACGAATTTTTACGGATTTCCCTAGGGGTACCACTAGGGAAAATCACCAAAATCGAGAAATCGCAAAAAGTTGTGAAATTTTGGATCCGAGCCCAATAATTCAGGGAAACTCGATTGGAATAGCTACTGGAAGCTCGCCGGTCACAACGCATCGAGAATTGGATTCGTCGGAATCCGACGAATTTTTACGGATTTTCCTAGGGGTACCACTAGGGAAAATCACCAAAATCGAGAAATCGCAAAAAGTGGTGAAATTTTGGATCCGAGCCCAATAATTCAGGGAAACTCGATTGGAATAGCTACTGGAAGCTCGCCGGTCACAACGCATCGAGAATTGGCTTCGTCGGAATCCGACGAATTTTTACGGATTTCCCTAGGGGTACCACTAGGGAAAATCACCAAAATCGAGAAATCGCAAAAAGTGGTGAAATTTTGGATCCGAGCCAAATAATTCAGGGAAACTGGATTGGAATAGCTACTGGAAGCTCGCCGGTCACAACGCATCGAGAATTGGCTTCGTCGGAATCAGATGAATTTTTACGGATTTCCCTGGGGGTACCACTAGGGAAAATCACCAAAATCGAGAAATCGCAAAAAGTGGTAAAATTTTGGATCCGAGCCCAATAATTCAGGAAAACTCGATTGGAATAGTTACTGGAAGCTCAACGCATCGAGAATTGGTTTCGTCGGATTCCGACGAATTTTTACGGATTTCCCTAGGGGTACCATTAGGGAAAATCACCAAAATCGAGAAATCGCAAAAAGTGGTGAAATTTTGGATCCGAGCCCAATAATTCAGGGAAACTCTATTGGAATAGCTACTGGAAGCTCGCCGGTCACAACGCATCGAGAATTGGCTTCGTCGGAATCCGTAAAAATCCGATGAATTTTTACGGATTTCCCTAGGTGTACCACTAGGGAAAATCACCAAAATCGAGAAATCGCAAAAAGTGGTGAAATTTTTGATTCGAGCCCAATAATTTAGGGAAACTCGATTGGAATAGCTACTGGAAGCTCAACGCATCGAGAATTGGCTTCGTCGGAATCCGACGAATTTTTACGGATTTCCCTAGGGGTACCACTAGGGAAAATCACCAAAATCGAGAAATCGCAAAAAGTGGTGAAATTTTGGATCCGAGCCCAATAATTCAGGGAAACTCGATTGGAATAGCTACTGGAAGCTCGCCGGTCACAACGCATCGAGAATTGGCTTCGTCGGAATCCGACGAATTTTTACGGATTTCCCTAAGGGTACTACCACTAGGGAAAATCACCAAAATCGAGAAATCGCAAAAAGTGGTGAAATTTTGGATCCGAGCCCAATAATTCAGGGAAACTCGATTGGAATAGCTACTGGAAGCTCGCCGGTCACAACGCATCGAGAATTGGCTTCGTCGGAATCCGACGAATTTTTACGGATTTCCCTAGGGGTACCACTAGGGAAAATCACCAAAATCGAGAAATCGCAAAAAGTGGTGAAATTTTGGATCCGAGCCCAATAATTCAGGGAAACTCGATTGGAATAGCTACTGGAAGCTCGCCGGTCACAACGCATCGAGAATTGGCTTCGTCGGAATCCGATGAATTTTTACGGATTTTCCTAGGGGTACCACTAGGGAAAATAACCAAAATCGAGAAATCGCAAAAAGTGGTGAAATTTTGGATCCGAGCCCAATAATTCAGGGAAACTCGATTTGAATAGCTACTGGAAGCTCGCCGGTCACAACGCATCGAGAATTGGCTTCGTCGGAATCCGACGAATTTTTACGGATTTCCCTAGGGGTACTACCACTAGGGAAAATCACCAAAATCGAGAAATCGCAAAAAGTGGTGAAATTTTGGATCCGAGCCCAATAATTCAGGGAAACTCGATTGGAATAGCTACTGGAAGCTCGCCGGTCACAACGCATCGAGAATTGGTTTCGTCGGAATCCGACGAAATTTTACGGATTTCCCAAGGGGTACCACTAGGAAAAATCACCAAAATCGAGAAATCGTAAAAAGTGGTGAAATTTTGGATCCGAGCCCAATAATTCAGGGAAACTCGATTTGAATAGCTACTGGAAGCTCGCCGGTCACAACGCATCGAGAATTGGCTTCGTCGGAATCCGACGAATTTTTACGGATTTCCCTAGGGGTACTACCACTAGGGAAAATCACCAAAATCGAGAAATCGCAAAAAGTGGTGAAATTTTGGATCCGAGCCCAATAATTCAGGGAAACTCGATTGGAATAGCTACTGGAAGCTCGCCGGTCACAACGCATCGAGAATTGGCTTCGTCGGAATCCGACGAATTTTTACGGATTTTCCTAGGGGTACCACTAGGGAAAATCACCAAAATCGAGAAATCGCAAAAAGTGGTGAAATTTTGGATCCGAGCCCAATAATTCAGGGAAACTCGATTTGAATAGCTACTGGAAGCTCGCCGGTCACAACGCATCGAGAATTGGCTTCGTCGGAATCCGACGAATTTTTACGGATTTCCCTAGGGGTACTACCACTAGGGAAAATCACCAAAATCGATAAATCGCAAAAAGTGGTGAAATTTTGGATCCGTGCCCAATAATTCAGGGAAACTCGATTGGAATAGCTACTGGAAGCTCGCCGGTCACAACGCATCGACAATTGGCTTCGTCGGAATCCGATGAATTTTTACGGATTTCTCTAGGGGTACCACTAGGAAAAATCACCAAAATCGAGAAATCGCAAAAAGTGGTGAAATTTTGGATCCGAGCCCAATAATTTAGGGAAACTCGATTGGAATAGCTACTGGAAGCTCAACGCATCGAGAATTGGCTTCGTCGGAATCCGACGAATTTTTACGGATTTCCCTAGGGGTACCACTAGGGAAAATCACCAAAATCGAGAAATCGCAAAAAGTGGTGAAATTTTGGATCCGAGCCCAATAATTCAGGGAAACTCGATTGGAATAGCTACTGGAAGCTCGCCGGTCACAACGCATCGAGAATTGGCTTCGTCGGAATCCGACGAATTTTTACGGATTTCCCTAGGGGTACTACCACTAGGGAAAATCACCAAAATCGAGAAATCGCAAAAAGTGGTGAAATTTTAGATCCGAGCCCAATAATTCAGGGAAACTCGATTGGAATAGCTACTGGAAGCTCGCCGGTCACAACGCATCGAGAATTGGCTTCGTCGGAATCCGACGAATTTTTACGGATTTCCCTAGGGGTACCACAAGGGAAAATCACCAAAATCGAGAAATCACAAAAAGTGGTGAAATTTTGGATCCGAGCCCAATAATTCAGGGAAACTGGATTGGAATAGCTACTGGAAGCTCACCGGTCACAACGCATCGAGAATTGGCTTCGTCGGAATCCGACGAATTTTTACGGATTTCCCTAGGGGTACCACTATGGAAAATCACCAAAATCGAGAAATCGCAAAAAGTGGTGAAATTTTGGATCCGAGCCCAATAATTCAGGGAAACTGGATTGGAATAGCTACTGGAAGCTCACCGGTCACAACGCATCGAGAATTGGCTTCGTCGGAATCCGACGAATTTTTACGGATTTCCCTAGGGGTACCACTAGGGAAAATCACCAAAATCGAGAAATCAAAAAAAGTGGTGAAATTTTGGATCCGAGCCCAATAATTCAGGGAAACTCGATTGGAATAGTTACTGGAAGCTCAACGCATCGAGAATTAGCTTCGTCGGAATCCGACGAATTTTTACGGATTTCCCTAGGGGTACCACTAGGGAAAATCACCAAAACCGAGAAATCGCAAAAAGTGGTGAAATTTTGGATACGAGCCCAATAATTCGGGGAAACTGGATTGGAATAGCTACTGGAAGCTCGCCGGTCACAACGCATCGAGAATTGGCTTCGTCGGAATCCGACGAATTTTTACGGATTTCCCTAGGGGTACCACTAGGGAAAATCACCAAAATCGAGAAATCGCAAAAAGTGGTGAAATTTTGGATCCGAGCCCAATAATTCAGGGAAACTGGATTGGAATAGCTACTGGAAGCTCGCCGATCACAACGCATCGAGAATTGGCTTCGTCGGAATCCGACGAAATTTTACGGATTTCCCTAGGGGTACCACTAGGAAAAATCACCAAAATCGAGAAATCGCAAAAAGTGGTGAAATTTTAGATCTGAGCCCAATAATTCAGGGAAACTGGATTGGAATAGCTACTGGAAGCTCGCCGGTCACAACGCATCAAGAATTGGCTTCGTCGGAATCCGACGAATTTTTACGGATTTCCCTAGGGGTACCACTAGGGAAAATCACCAAAATCGAGAAATCGCAAAAAGTGGTGAAATTTTGGATCCGAGCCCAATAATTCAGGGAAACTCGATTGGAATAGCTACTGGAAGCTCGCCGGTCACAACGCATCGAGAATTGGCTTCGTCGGAATCCGATGAATTTTTACGGATTTCCCTAGGGGTACCAATAGGGAAAATCACCAAAATCGAGAAATCGCAAAAAGTGGTGAAATTTTGGATCCGAGCCCAATAATTTAGGGAAACTCGATTGGAATAGCTACTGGAAGCTCAACGCATTGAGAATTGGCTTCGTCGGAATCCGACGAATTTTTACGGATTTCCCTAGGGGTACCACTAGAGAAAATCACCAAAATCGAGAAATCGCAAAAAGTGGTGAAATTTTGGATCCGAGCCCAATAATTCAGGGAAACTCGATTGGAATAGCTACTGGAAGCTCGCCGGTCACAACGAATCGAGAATTGGATTCGTCAGAATCCGACGAATTTTTACAGATTTCCCTAGGGGTACCACTAGGGAAAATCACCAAAATCGAGAAATCGTAAAAAGTGGTGAAATTTTGGATCCGACCCAATAATTCAGGAAAACTCGATTGGAATAGTTACTGGAAGCTCAACGCATCGAGAATTGGCTTCGTCGAAATCCGACGAATTTTTACGGATTTTCCTAGGGGTACCACTAGGGAAAATTACAAAAATCGAGAAATCGCAAAAAGTGGTGAAATTTTGGATCCGAGCCCAATAATTCAGGGAAACTGGATTGGAATAGCTACTGGAAGCTCACCGGTCACAACGCATCGAGAATTGGCTTCGTCGGAATCCGACGAATTTTTACGGATTTCCCTAGGGGTACCACTAGGGAAAATCACCAAAATCGAGAAATCAAAAAAAGTGGTGAAATTTTGGATCCGAGCCCAATAATTCAGGGAAACTCGATTGGAATAGTTACTGGAAGCTCAATGCATCGAGAATTTGCTTCGTCGGAATCCGACGAATTTTTACGGATTTCCCTAGGGGTACCACTAGGGAAAATCACCAAAACCGAGAAATCGCAAAAAGTGGTGAAATTTTGGATCCGAGCCCAATAATTCAGGGAAACTGGATTGGAATAGCTACTGGAAGCTCGCCGGTCACAACGCATCGAGAATTGGTTTCGTCGGAATCCGACGAATTTTTACGGATTTTCCTAGGGGTACCACTAGGGAAAATCACCAAAATCGAGAAATCGCAAAAAGTGGTGAAATTTTGGATCCGAGCCCAATAATTCAGGGAAACTCGATTGGAATAGCTACTGGAAGCTCGCCGGTCACAACGCATCGAGAATTGGCTTCGTCGGAATCCGACGAATTTTTACGGATTTTCCTAGGGGTACCACTAGGGAAAATCACCAAAATCGAGAAATCACAAAAAGTGGTGAAATTTTGGATCCGAGCCCAATAATTCAGGGAAACTGGATTGGAATAGCTACTGGAAGCTCACCGGTCACAACGCATCGAGAATTGGCTTCGTCAGAATCCGACGAATTTTTACGGATTTCCCTAGGGGTACCACTAGGGAAAATCACCAAAATCGAGAAATCGCAAAAAGTGGTGAAATTTTGGATCCGAGCCCAATAATTCAGGGAAACTGGATTGGAATAGCTACTGGAAGCTCACCAGTCACAACGCATCGAGAATTGGCTTCGTCGGAATCCGACGAATTTTTACGGATTTTCCTAGGGGTACCACTAGGGAAAATCACCAAAATCGAGAAATCGCAAAAAGTGGTGAAATTTTGGATCCGAGCCCAATAATTCAGGGAAACTCGATTGGAATAGTTACTGGAAGCTCAACGCATCGAGAATTGGCTTCGTCGGAATCCGACGAATTTTTACGGATTTTCCTAGGGGTACTACTAGGGAAAATCACCAAAATCGAGAAATCGCAAAAAGTAGTGAAATATTGGATCCGAGCCCAATAATTCAGGGAAACTCGATTGGAATAGCTACTGGAAGCACAACGCATCGAGAATTGGCTTCGTCCGAATCCGACGAATTTTTACGGATTTCCCTAGGGGTACCACTAGGGAAAATCACCAAAATCGAGAAATCGCAAAAAGTGGTGAAATTTTTGATCCGAGCCCAATAATTCAGGGAAACTGGATTGGAATAGCTACTGGAAGCTCGCCGGTCACAACGCATCGAGAATTGACTTCGTCGGAATCCGACGAAATTTTACGGATTTCCCTAGGGGTACCACTAGGGAAAATCACCAAAATCGAGAAATCGCAAAAAGTGGTGAAATTTTGGATCCGAGCCCAATAATTCAGGGAAACTCGATTGGAATAGCTACTGGAAGCTCGCCGGTCACAACGCATCGAGAATTGGCTTCGTCGGAATCCGACGAATTTTTACGGATTTCCCTAGGGGTACCACTAGGGAAAATCACCAAAATCGAGAAATCGCAAAAAGTGGTGAAATTTTGGATCCGAGCCCAATAATTCAGGGAAACTCGATTGGAATAGCTACTGGAAGCTCGCCGGTCACAACGCATCGAGAATTGGCTTCGTCGGAATCCGATGAATTTTTACGGATTTTCCTAGGGGTACCAATAGGGAAAATCACCAAAATCGAGAAATCGCAAAAAGTGGTGAAATTTTGGATCCGAGCCCAATAATTTAGGGAAACTCGATTGGAATAGCTACTGGAAGCTCAACGCATTGAGAATTGGCTTCGTCGGAATCCGACGAATTTTTACGGATTTCCCTAGGGGTACCACTAGGGAAAATCACCAAAATCGAGAAATCGCAAAAAGTGGTGAAATTTTGGATCCGAGCCCAATAATTCAGGGAAACTCGATTGGAATAGCTACTGGAAGCTCGCCGGTCACAACGCATCGAGAATTGGCTTCGTCGGAATCCGACGAATTTTTACGGATTTCCCTAGGGGTACTACCACTAGGGAAAATCACCAAAATCGAGAAATCGCAAAAAGTGGTGAAATTTTGGATCTGAGCCCAATAATTCAGGGAAACTCGATTGGAATAGCTACTGGAAGCTCGCCGGTCACAACGCATCGAGAATTGGCTTCGTCAGAATCCGACGAATTTTTACAGATTTCCCTAGGGGTACCACTAGGGAAAATCACCAAAATCGAGAAATCGTAAAAAGTGGTGAAATTTTGGATCCGACCCAATAATTCAGGAAAACTCGATTGGAATAGTTACTGGAAGCTCAACGCATCGAGAATTGGTTTCGTCGAAATCCGACGAATTTTTACGGATTTCCCTAGGGGTACCACTAGGGAAAATTACCAAAATCGAGAAATCGCAAAAAGTGGTAAAATTTTGGATCCGAGCCCAATAATTCAGGGAAACTGGATTGGAATAGCTACTGGAAGCTCACCGGTCACAACGCATCGAGAATTGGCTTCGTCGGAATCCGACGAATTTTTACGGATTTCCCTAGGGGTACCACTAGGGAAAATCACCAAAATCGAGAAATCAAAAAAAGTGGTGAAATTTTGGATCCGAGCCCAATAATTCAGGGAAACTCGATTGGAATAGTTACTGGAAGCTCAATGCATCGAGAATTAGCTTCGTCGGAATCCGACGAATTTTTACGGATTTCCCTAGGGGTACCACTAGGGAAAATCACCAAAACCGAGAAATCGCAAAAAGTGGTGAAATTTTGGATACGAGCCCAATAATTCGGGAAAACTGGAATGGAATAGCTACTGGAAGCTCGCCGGTCACAACGCATCGAGAATTGGCTTCGTCGGAATCCGACGAATTTTTACGGATTTCCCTAGGGGTACCACTAGGGAAAATCACCAAAATCGAGAAATCGCAAAAAGTGGTGAAATTTTGGATCCGAGCCCAATAATTCAGGGAAACTGGATTGGAATAGCTACTGGAAGCTCGCCGGTCATAACGCATCGAGAATTGGCTTCGTCGGAATCCGACGAAATTTTACGGATTTCCCTAGGGGTACCACTAGGAAAAATCACCAAAATCGAGAAATCGCAAAAAGTGGTGAAATTTTGGATTTGAGCCCAATAATTCAGGGAAACTGGATTGGAATAGCTACTGGAAGCTCGCCGGTCACAACGCATCGAGAATTGGCTTCGTCGGAATCCGACGAATTTTTACGGATTTCCCTAGGGGTACCACTAGGGAAAATCACCAAAATCGAGAAATCGCAAAAAGTGGTGAAATTTTGGATCCGAGCCCAATAATTCAGGGAAACTCGATTGGAATAGCTACTGGAAGCTCGCCGGTCACAACGCATCGAGAATTGGCTTCGTCGGAATCCGATGAATTTTTACGGATTTCCCTAGGGGTACCAATAGGGAAAATCACCAAAATCGAGAAATCGCAAAAAGTGGTGAAATTTTGGATCCGAGCCCAATAATTTAGGGAAACTCGATTGGAATAGCTACTGGAAGCTCAACGCATTGAGAATTGGCTTCGTCGGAATCCGACGAATTTTTACGGATTTCCCTAGGGGTACCACTAGAGAAAATCACCAAAATCGAGAAATCGCAAAAAGTGGTGAAATTTTGGATCCGAGCCCAATAATTCAGGGAAACTCGATTGGAATAGCTACTGGAAGCTCGCCGGTCACAACGCATCGAGAATTGGCTTCGTCAGAATCCGACGAATTTTTACAGATTTCCCTAGGGGTACCACTAGGGAAAATCACAAAAATCGAGAAATCGTAAAAAGTGGTGAAATTTTGGATCCGACCCAATAATTCAGGAAAACTCGATTGGAATAGTTACTGGAAGCTCAACGCATCGAGAATTGGCTTCGTCGAAATCCGACGAATTTTTACGGATTTTCCTAGGGGTACCACTAGGGAAAATTACCAAAATCGAGAAATCGCAAAAAGTGGTGAAATTTTGGATCCGAGCCCAATAATTCAGGGAAACTGGATTGGAATAGCTACTGGAAGCTCACCGGTCACAACGCATCGAGAATTGGCTTCGTCGGAATCCGACGAATTTTTACGGATTTCCCTAGGGGTACCACTAGGGAAAATCACCAAAATCGAGAAATCAAAAAAAGTGGTGAAATTTTGGATCCGAGCCCAATAATTCAGGGAAACTCGATTGGAATAGTTACTGGAAGCTCAATGCATCGAGAATTTGCTTCGTCGGAATCCGACGAATTTTTACGGATTTCCCTAGGGGTACCACTAGGGAAAATCACCAAAACCGAGAAATTGCAAAAAGTGGTGAAATTTTGGATCCGAGCCCAATAATTCAGGGAAACTGGATTGGAATAGCTACTGGAAGCTCGCCGGTCACAACGCATCGAGAATTGGTTTCGTCGGAATCCGACGAATTTTTACGGATTTTCCTAGGGGTACCACTAGGGAAAATCACCAAAATCGAGAAATCGCAAAAAGTGGTGAAATTTTGGATCCGAGCCCAATAATTCAGGGAAACTCGATTGGAATAGCTACTGGAAGCTCGCCGGTCACAACGCATCGAGAATTGGCTTCGTCGGAATCCGACGAATTTTTACGGATTTCCCTAGGGGTACCACTAGGAAAAATCACCAAAATCGAGAAATCACAAAAAGTGGTGAAATTTTGGATCCGAGCCCAATAATTCAGGGAAACTGGATTGGAATAGCTACTGGAAGCTCACCGGTCACAACGCATCGAGAATTGGCTTCGTCGGAATCCGACGAATTTTTACGGATTTCCCTAGGGGTACCACTAGGGAAAATCACCAAAATCGAGAAATCGCAAAAAGTGGTGAAATTTTGGATCCGAGCCCAATAATTCAGGGAAACTGGATTGGAATAGCTACTGGAAGCTCACCAGTCACAACGCATCGAGAATTGGCTTCGTCGGAATCCGACGAATTTTTACGGATTTTCCTAGGGGTACCACTAGGGAAAATCACCAAAATCGAGAAATCGCAAAAAGTGGTGAAATTTTGGATCCGAGCCCAATAATTCAGGAAAACTCGATTGGAATAGTTACTGGAAGCTCAACGCATCGAGAATTGGCTTCGTCGGAATCCGACGAATTTTTACGGATTTTCCTAGGGGTACCACTAGGGAAAATCACCAAAATCGAGAAATCGCAAAAAGTAGTGAAATATTGGATCCGAGCCCAATAATTCAGGGAAACTCGATTGGAATAGCTACTGGAAGCACAACGCATCGAGAATTGGCTTCGTCCGAATCCGACGAATTTTTACGGATTTCCCTAGGGGTACCACTAGGGAAAATCACCAAAATCGAGAAATCGCAAAAAGTGGTGAAATTTTGGATCCGAGCCCAATAATTCAGGGAAACTGGATTGGAATAGCTACTGGAAGCTCGCCGGTCACAACGCATCGAGAATTGACTTCGTCGGAATCCGACGAAATTTTACGGATTTCCCTAGGGGTACCACTAGGGAAAATCACCAAAATCGAGAAATCGCAAAAAGTGGTGAAATTTTGGATCCGAGCCCAATAATTCAGGGAAACTCGATTGGAATAGCTACTGGAAGCTCGCCGGTCACAACGCATCGAGAATTGGCTTCGTCGGAATCCGACGAATTTTTACGGATTTCCCTAGGGGTACCACTAGGGAAAATCAGCAAAATCGAGAAATCGCAAAAAGTGGTGAAATTTTGGATCCGAGCCCAATAATTCAGGGAAACTCGATTGGAATAGCTACTGGAAGCTCGCCGGTCACAACGCATCGAGAATTGGCTTCGTCGGAATCCGATGAATTTTTACGGATTTTCCTAGGGGTACCAATAGGGAAAATCACCAAAATCGAGAAATCGCAAAAAGTGGTGAAATTTTGGATCCGAGCCCAATAATTTAGGGAAACTCGATTGGAATAGCTACTGGAAGCTCAACGCATTGAGAATTGGCTTCGTCGGAATCCGACGAATTTTTACGGATTTCCCTAGGGGTACCACTAGGAAAAATCACCAAAATCGAGAAATCGCAAAAAGTGGTGAAATTTTGGATCCGAGCCCAATAATTCAGGGAAACTCGATTGGAATAGCTACTGGAAGCTCGCCGGTCACAACGCATCGAGAATTGGCTTCGTCGGAATCCGACGAATTTTTACGGATTTCCCTAGGGGTACTACCACTAGGGAAAATCACCAAAATCGAGAAATCGCAAAAAGTGGTGAAATTTTGGATCTGAGCCCAATAATTCAGGGAAACTCGATTGGAATAGCTACTGGAAGCTCGCCGGTCACAACGCATCGAGAATTGGCTTCGTCAGAATCCGACGAATTTTTACAGATTTCCCTAGGGGTACCACTAGGGAAAATCACCAAAATCGAGAAATCGTAAAAAGTGGTGAAATTTTGGATCCGACCCAATAATTCAGGAAAACTCGATTGGAATAGTTACTGGAAGCTCAACGCATCGAGAATTGGCTTCGTCGAAATCCGACGAATTTTTACGGATTTCCCTAGGGGTACCACTAGGGAAAATTACCAAAATCGAGAAATCGCAAAAAGTGGTAAAATTTTGGATCCGAGCCCAATAATTCAGGGAAACTGGATTGGAATAGCTACTGGAAGCTCACCGGTCACAACGCATCGAGAATTGGCTTCGTCGGAATCCGACGAATTTTTACGGATTTCCCTAGGGGTACCACTAGGGAAAATCACCAAAATCGAGAAATCAAAAAAAGTGGTGAAATTTTGGATCCGAGCCCAATAATTCAGGGAAACTCGATTGGAATAGTTACTGGAAGCTCAATGCATCGAGAATTAGCTTCGTCGGAATCCGACGAATTTTTACGGATTTCCCTAGGGGTACCACTAGGGAAAATCACCAAAACCGAGAAATCGCAAAAAGTGGTGAAATTTTGGATACGAGCCCAATAATTCGGGAAAACTGGAATGGAATAGCTACTGGAAGCTCGCCGGTCACAACGCATCGAGAATTGGCTTCGTCGGAATCCGACGAATTTTTACGGATTTTCCTAGGGGTACCACTAGGGAAAATCACCAAAATCGAGAAATCGCAAAAAGTGGTGAAATATTGGATCCGAGCCCAATAATTCAGGGAAACTCGATTGGAATAGCTACTGGAAGCTCGCCGGTCACAACGAATCGAGAATTGGTTTCGTCGGAATCCGACGAATTTTTACGGATTTTCCTAGGGGTACCACTAGGGAAAATCACCAAAATCAAGAAATCGCAAAAAGTGGTGAAATTTTGGATCCGAGCCCAATAATTCAGGGAAACTCGATTGGAATAGCTACTGGAAGCTCGCCGGTCACAACGCATCGAGAATTGGCTTCGTCGGAATCCGACGAATTTTTACGGATTTTCCTAGGGGTACTACCACTAGGGAAAATCACCAAAATCGAGAAATCGCAAAAAGTGGTGAAATTTTGGATCTGAGCCCAATAATTCAGGGAAACTCGATTGGAATAGCTACTGGAAGCTCGCCGGTCACAACGCATCGAGAATTGGCTTCGTCAGAATCCGACGAATTTTTACAGATTTCCCTAGGGGTACCACTAGGGAAAATCACCAAAATCGAGAAATCGTAAAAAGTGGTGAAATTTTGGATCCGACCCAATAATTCAGGAAAACTCGATTGGAATAGTTACTGGAAGCTCAACGCATCGAGAATTGGCTTCGTCGAAATCCGACGAATTTTTACGGATTTCCCTAGGGGTACCACTAGGGAAAATTACCAAAATCGAGAAATCGCAAAAAGTGGTAAAATTTTGGATCCGAGCCCAATAATTCAGGGAAACTGGATTGGAATAGCTACTGGAAGCTCACCGGTCACAACGCATCGAGAATTGGCTTCGTCGGAATCCGACGAATTTTTACGGATTTCCCTAGGGGTACCACTAGGGAAAATCACCAAAATCGAGAAATCAAAAAAAGTGGTGAAATTTTGGATCCGAGCCCAATAATTCAGGGAAACTCGATTGGAATAGTTACTGGAAGCTCAATGCATCGAGAATTAGCTTCGTCGGAATCCGACGAATTTTTACGGATTTCCCTAGGGGTACCACTAGGGAAAATCACCAAAACCGAGAAATCGCAAAAAGTGGTGAAATTTTGGATACGAGCCCAATAATTCGGGAAAACTGGAATGGAATAGCTACTGGAAGCTCGCCGGTCACAACGCATCGAGAATTGGCTTCGTCGGAATCCGACGAATTTTTACGGATTTCCCTAGGGGTACCACTAGGGAAAATCACCAAAATCGAGAAATCGCAAAAAGTGGTGAAATTTTGGATCCGAGCCCAATAATTCAGGGAAACTGGATTGGAATAGCTACTGGAAGCTCGCCGGTCATAACGCATCGAGAATTGGCTTCGTCGGAATCCGACGAAATTTTACGGATTTCCCTAGGGGTACCACTAGGAAAAATCACCAAAATCGAGAAATCGCAAAAAGTGGTGAAATTTTGGATCCGAGCCCAATAATTCAGGGAAACTCGATTGGAATAGCTACTGGAAGCTCGCCGGTCACAACGCATCGAGAATTGGCTTCGTCCGAATCCGACGAATTTTTACGGATTTCCCTAGGGGTACCACTAGGGAAAATCACCAAAATCGAGAAATCGCAAAAAGTGGTGAAATTTTGGATCCGAGCCCAATAATTCAGGGAAACTGGATTGGAATAGCTACTGGAAGCTCGCCGGTCACAACGCATCGAGAATTGGCTTCGTCGGAATCCGACGAAATTTTACGGATTTCCCTAGGGGTACCACTAGGGAAAATCACCAAAATCGAGAAATCGCAAAAAGTGGTGAAATTTTGGATCCGAGCCCAATAATTCAGGGAAACTCGATTGGAATAGCTACTGGAAGCTCGCCGGTCACAACGCATCGAGAATTGGCTTCGTCGGAATCCGACGAATTTTTACGGATTTCCCTAGGGGTACCACTAGGGAAAATCACCAAAATCGAGAAATCGCAAAAAGTGGTGAAATTTTGGATCCGAGCCCAATAATTCAGGGAAACTCGATTGGAATAGCTACTGGAAGCTCGCCGGTCACAACGCATCGAGAATTGGCTTCGTCGGAATCCGATGAATTTTTACGGATTTCCCTAGGGGTACCAATAGGGAAAATCACCAAAATCGAGAAATCGCAAAAAGTGGTGAAATTTTGGATCCGAGCCCAATAATTTAGGGAAACTCGATTGGAATAGCTACTGGAAGCTCAACGCATTGAGAATTGGCTTCGTCGGAATCCGACGAATTTTTACGGATTTCCCTAGGGGTACCACTAGGGAAAATCACCAAAATCGAGAAATCGCAAAAAGTGGTGAAATTTTGGATCCGAGCCCAATAATTCAGGGAAACTCGATTGGAATAGCTACTGGAAGCTCGCCGGTCACAACGCATCGAGAATTGGCTTCGTCGGAATCCGATGAATTTTTACGGATTTTCCTAGGGGTACTACCACTAGGGAAAATCACCAAAATCGAGAAATCACAAAAAGTGGTGAAATTTTGGATCTGAGCCCAATAATTCAGGGAAACTCGATTGGAATAGCTACTGGAAGCTCGCCGGTCACAACGCATCGAGAATTGGCTTCGTCAGAATCCGACGAATTTTTACAGATTTCCCTAGGGGTACCACTAGGGAAAATCACCAAAATCGAGAAATCGTAAAAAGTGGTGAAATTTTGGATCCGACCCAATAATTCAGGAAAACTCGATTGGAATAGTTACTGGAAGCTCAACGCATCGAGAATTGGCTTCGTCGAAATCCGACGAATTTTTACGGATTTCCCTAGGGGTACCACTAGGGAAAATTACCAAAATCGAGAAATCGCAAAAAGTGGTGAAATTTTGGATCCGAGCCCAATAATTCAGGAAAACTGGATTGGAATAGCTACTGGAAGCTCACCGGTCACAACGCATCGAGAATTGGCTTCGTCGAAATCCGACGAATTTTTACGGATTTCCTAGGGGTACCACTAGGGAAAATCACCAAAATCGAGAAATCGCAAAAAGTGGTGAAATTTTGGATCCGAGCCCAATAATTCAGGAAAACTCGATTGGAATAGCTACTGGAAGCTCAACGCATCGAGAATTGGCTTCGTCGGAATCCGACGAATTTTTACGGATTTCCCTAGGGGTACCACTAGGGAAAATCACCAAAATCGAGAAATCGCAAAAAGTTGTGAAATTTTGGATCCGAGCCCAATAATTCAGGGAAACTCGATTGGAATAGCTACTGGAAGCTCAACGCATCGAGAATTGGCTTCGTCGGAATCCGACGAATTTTTACGGATTTCCCTAGGGGTACCACTAGGGAAAATCACCAAAATCGAGAAATCGCAAAAAGTGGTGAAATTTTGGATCCGAGCCCAATAATTCAGGGAAACTCGATTGGAATAGCTACTGGAAGCTCAACGCATCGAGAATTGGCTACGTCGGAATCCGACGAATTTTTACGGATTTCCCTAGGGGTACAACTAGGGAAAATCACCAAAATCGAGAAATCGCAAAAAGTGGTGAAATTTTGGATCCGAGCCCAATAATTCAGGGAAACTCGATTGGAATAGCTACTGGAAGCTCGCCGGTCACAACGCATCGAGAATTTGATTCGTCGGAATCCGACGAATTTTTACGGATTTCCCTAGGGGTACCACTAGGGAAAATCACCAAAATCGAGAAATCGCAAAAAGTGGTGAAATTTTGGATCCGAGCCCAATAATTCAGGGAAACTCGATTGGAATAGCTACTGGAAGCTCGTCGGTCACAACGCATCGAGAATTGGCGTCGTCCGAATCCGACGAATTTTTACGGATTTCCCTAGGGGTACCACTAGAAAAAATCACCAAAATCGAGAAATCGCAAAAAGTGGTGAAATTTTGGATCCGAGCCCAATAATTCAGGGAAACTCGATTGGAATAGCTACTGGAAGCTCAACGCATCGAGACATGGCTTCGTCGGAATCCGACGAATTTTTACGGATTTTCCTAGGGGTACCACTAGGGAAAATCACCAAAATCGAGAAATCGCAAAAAGTGGTGAAATTTTGGATCCGAGCCCAATAATTCAGGGAAACTCGATTGGAATAGCTACTGGAAGCTCGCCGGTCACAACGCATCGAGAATTGGATTCGTCAGAATCCGACGAATTTTTACGGATTTCCGTAGGGGTACCACTAGGGAAAATCACCAAAATCGAGAAATCGTAAAAAGTGGTGAAATTTTGGATCCGAGCCCAATAATTAAGGGAAACTCGATTGGAATAGCTACTGGAAGCTCGCCGGTCACAACGCATCGAGAATTGGCTTCGTCGGAATCCGATAAATTTTTACGTATTTCCCTTAGGGTACCACTAGGGAAAATCACCAAAATCGAGAAATCGCAAAAAGTGGTGAAATTTTGGATCCGAGCCCAATAATTCAGGGAAACTTAATTGGAATAGCTACTGGAAGCTCAACGCATCGAGAATTGGCTTCGTCGGAATCCGACGAATTTTTACGGATTTCCCTAGGGGTACCACTAGGGAAAATCACCAAAATCGAGAAATCGCAAAAAGTGGTGAAATTTTGGATCCGAGCCCAATAATTCAGGGAAACTCGATTGGAATAGCTACTGGATGCTCAACGCATCGAGAATTGGCTTCGTCGGTATCCGACGAATTTTTACGGATTTTCCTAGGGGTACCACTAGGGAAAATCACCAAAATCGAGAAATCGTAAAAAGTGGTGAAATTTTGGATCCGAGCCCAATAATTCAGGGAAACTCGATTGGAATAGGTACTAGAAGCTTGCCGGTCACAACGCATCGAGAATTGGCTTCGTCGGAATCCGACGAATTTTTACGGATTTCCCTAGGGGTACCACTAGGGAAAATCACCAAAATCGAGAAATCGCAAAAAGTGATGAAATTTTTGATCCGAGCCCAATAATTCAGGGAAACTCGATTGGAATAGCTACTGGAAGCTCGCCGGTCACAACGCATCGAGAATTGGCTTCGTCGGAATCCGACGAATTTTTACGGATTTCCCTAGGGGTACCACTAGGGAAAATCACCAAAATCGAGAAATCGCAAAAAGTGGTGAAATTTTGGATCCGAGCCGAATAATTCAGGGAAACTCGATTGGAATAGCTACTGGAAGCTCGCCGGTCACAACGCATCGAGAATTGGCTTCTTCGGAATCCGACGAATTTTTACGGATTTCCCTAAGAGTACCACTAGGGAAAATCACCAAAATCGAGAAATCGCAAAAAGTGGTGAAATTTTGGATCCGAGCCCAATAATTCAGGGAAACTCGAATTGAATAGCTACTGGAAGCTCGCCGGTCACAACGCATCGAGAATTGGTTTCGTCGGAATCCGACGAATTTTTACGGATTTCCCTAGGGGTACCACTAGGGAAAATCACCAAAATCGAGAAAATGCAAAAAGTGGTGAAATTTTGGATCCGAGCCCAATAATTCAGGGAAACTGGATTGGAATAGCTACTGGAAGCTCGCCGGTCACAACGCATCGAGAATTGGCTTCGTCGGAATCCAACGAATTTTTAAGGATTTCCCTAGGGGTACCACTAGGGAAAATCACCAAAATCGAGAAATCACAAAAAGTGTTGAAATTTTGGATCCGAGCCCAATAATTCATAGAAACTCGATTGGAATAGCTACTGGAAGCTCAACGCATCGAGAATTGGCTTCGTCGGAATCCGACGAATTTTTATGGATTTCCCTAGGGGTACCACTAGGGAAAATAACCAAAATCGAGAAATCGCAAAAAGTGGTGAAATTTTGGATCCGAGCCCAATAATTCAGGGAAACTCGATTGGAATAGCTACTGGAAGCTCAACGCATCGAGAATTGGCTTCGTCGGAATCCGACGAATTTTTACGGATTTTCCTAGGGGTACCACTAGGGAAAATCACCAAAATCGAGAAAACGCAAAAAGTACCGAAATTTTGGATCCAAGCATAATAATTCAGGGAAACTCGATTGGAATAGCTAGTGGAAGCTCGCCGGTCACAACGCATCGAGAATTGGCTTCGTCGGAATCCGACGAATTTTTACGGATTTCCCTAGGGGTACCACTAGGGAAAATCACCAAAATCGAGAAATCGCAAAAAGTGGTGAAATTTTGGATCCGAGCCCAATAATTCAGGAAAACTCGATTGGAATAGCTACTGGAAGCTCAACGCATCGAGAATTGGCTTCGTCGGAATCCGACGAATTTTTACGGATTTCCCTAGGGGTACCACTAGGAAAAATCACCAAATCGAGAAATCGCAAAAAGTGGTGAAATTTTGGATCCGAGCCCAATAATTCAGGGAAACTCGATTGGAATAGCTACTGGAAGCTCGCCGGTCACAACGCATCGAGAATTTGCTTCGTCGGAATCCGACGAATTTTTACGGATTTTCCTAGGGGTACCATTAGGGAAAATCACCAAAATCGAGAAATCGCAAAAAGTGGTGAAATTTTGGATCCGAGCCCAATAATTCAGGGAAACTCGATTGGAATAGCTACTGGAAGCTCAACGCGTCGAGAATTGGCTTCGTCGGAATCCGACGAATTTTTACGGATTTCCCTAGGGGTACCACTAGGGAAAATCACCAAAATCGAGAAATCGCAAAAAGTGGTGAAATTTTGGATCCGAGCCCAATAATTCAGGGAAACTCGATTGGAATAGCTACTGGAAGCTCGCCGGTCACAACGCATCGAGAATTGGCTTCGTCGGAATCCGACGAATTTTTACGGATTTCCCTAGGGGTACCACTAGGGAAAATCACCAAAATCGAGAAATCGCAAAAAGTGGTGAAATTTTGGATCCGAGCCCAATAATTCAGGGAAACTCGATTGGAATAGCTACTGAAAGCTCGCCGGTCACAACGCATCGAGAATTGGCTTCGTCGGAATCCGACGAATTTTTACGGATTTCCCTAGGGGTACCACTAGGGAAAATCACCAAAATCGAGAAATCGCAAAAAGTGGTGAAATTTTGGATCCGAGCCCAATAATTCAGGGAAACTCGATTGGAATAGCTACTGGAAGCTCAACGCGTCGAGAATTGGCTTCGTCGGAATCCGACGAATTTTTACGGATTTCCCTAGGGGTACCACTAGGGAAAATCACCAAAATCGAGAAATCGCAAAAAGTGGTGAAATTTTGGATCCGAGCCCAATAATTCAGGGAAACTCGATTGGAATAGCTACTGGAAGCTCAACGCGTCGAGAATTTGCTTCGTCGGAATCCGACGAATTTTTATGGATTTCCCTAGGGGTACCACTAGGGAAAATCACCAAAATCGAGAAATCGCAAAAAGTGGTGAAATTTTGGATCCGAGCCCAATAATTCAGGGAAACTCGATTGGAATAGCTACTGGAAGCTCGCCGGTCACAACGCATCGAGAATTGGCTTCGTCGGAATCCGACGAATTTTTACGGATTTCCCTAGGGGTACCACTAGGGAAAATCACCAAAATCGAGAAATCGCAAAAGTGGTGAAATTTTGGATCCGAGCCCAATAATTCAGGGAAACTCGATTGGAATAGCTACTGAAAGCTCGCCGGACACAACGCATCGAGAATTGGCTTCGTCGGAATCCGACGAATTTTTACGGATTTCCCTAGGGGTACCACTAGGGAAAATCACCAAAATCGAGAAATCGCAAAAAGTGGTGAAATTTTGGATCCGAGCCCAATAATTCAGGGAAACTCGATTGGAATAGCTACTGGAAGCTCAACGCGTCGAGAATTGGCTTCGTCGGAATCCGACGAATTTTTACGGATTTCCCTAGGGGTACCACTAGGGAAAATCACCAAAATCGAGAAATCGCAAAAAGTGGTGAAATTTTGGATCCGAGCCCAATAATTCAGGGAAACTCGATTGGAATAGCTACTGGAAGCTCAACGCGTCGAGAATTGGCTTCGTCGGAATCCGACGAATTTTTACGGATTTCCCTAGGGGTACCACTAGGGAAAATCACCAAAATCGAGAAATCGCAAAAAGTGCTGAAATTTTAGATCCGAGCCCAATAATTCAGGGAAACTCGTTTGGAATAGCTACTGGAAGCTCGCCGGTCACAACGCATCGAGAATTGGCTTCGTCGGACTCCGACGAATTTTTACGGATTTCCCTAGGGGTACCACTAGGGAAAATCACCAAAATCGAGAAATCGCAAAAATTGGTGAAATTTTGGATCCGAGCCCAATAATTCAGGGAAACTCGATTGGAATAGCTACTGGAAGCTCAACGCGTCGAGAATTGGCTTCGTCGAAATCCGACGAATTTTTACGGATTTCCCTAGGGGTACCACTAGGGAAAATCACCAAAATCGAGAAATCGCAAAAAGTGGTGAAATTTTGGATCCGAGCCCAATAATTCAGGGAAACTCGATTGGAATAGCTACTGGAAGCTCGCCGGTCACAACGCATCGAGAATTGGCTTCGTCGGAATCCGACGAATTTTTACGGATTTCCCTAGGGGTACCACTAGGGAAAATCACCAAAATCGAGAAATCGCAAAAAGTGGTGAAATTTTGGATCCGAGCCCAATAATTCAGGGAAACTCGATTGGAATAGCTACTGAAAGCTCGCCGGTCACAACGCATCGAGAATTGGCTTCGTCGGAATCCGACGAATTTTTACGGATTTCCCTAGGGGTACCACTAGGGAAAATCACCAAAATCGAGAAATCACAAAAAGTGGTGAAATTTTGGATCCGAGCCCAATAATTCAGGGAAACTCGATTGGAATAGCTACTGGAAGCTCAACGCGTCGAGAATTGGCTTCGTCGGAATCCGACGAATTTTTACGGATTTCCCTAGGGGTACCACTAGGGAAAATCACCAAAATCGAGAAATCGCAAAAAGTGGTGAAATTTTGGATCCGAGCCCAATAATTCAGGGAAACTCGATTGGAATAGCTACTGGAAGCTCAACGCGTCGAGAATTGGCTTCGTCGGAATCCGACAAATTTTTACGGATTTCCCTAGGGGTACCACTAGGGAAAATCACCAAAATCGAGAAATCGCAAAAAGTGGTGAAATTTTGGATCCGAGCCCAATAATTCAGGGAAACTCGATTGGAATAGCTACTGGAAGCTCGCCGGTCACAACGCATCGAGAATTGGCTTCGTCGGAATCCGACGAATTTTTACGGATTTCCCTAGGGGTACCACTAGGGAAAATCACCAAAATCGAGAAATCGCAAAAAGTGGTGAAATTTTGGATCCGAGCCCAATAATTCAGGGAAACTCGATTGGAATAGCTACTGAAAGCTCGCCGGTCACAACGCATCGAGAATTGGCTTCGTCGGAATCCGACGAATTTTTACGGATTTCCCTAGGGGTACCACTAGGGAAAATCACCAAAATCGAGAAATCGCAAAAAGTGGTGAAATTTTGGATCCGAGCCCAATAATTCAGGGAAACTCGATTGGAATAGCTACTGGAAGCTCAACGCGTCGAGAATTGGCTTCGTCGGAATCCGACGAATTTTTACGGATTTCCCTAGGGGTACCACTAGGGAAAATCACCAAAATCGAGAAATCGCAAAAAGTGGTGAAATTTTGGATCCGAGCACAATAATTCAGGGAAACTCGATTGGAATAGCTACTGGAAGCTCAACGCGTCGAGAATTGGCTTCGTCGGAATCCGACGAATTTTTACGGATTTCCCTAGGGGTACCACTAGGGAAAATCACCAAAATCGAGAAATCGCAAAAAGTGGTGAAATTTTAGATCCGAGCCCAATAATTCAGGGAAACTCGTTTGGAATAGCTACTGGAAGCTCGCCGGTCACAACGCATCGAGAATTGGCTTCGTCGGACTCCGACGAATTTTTACGGATTTCCCTAGGGGTACCACTAGGGAAAATCACCAAAATCGAGAAATCGTAAAAAGTGGTGAAATTTTGGATCCGAGCCCAATAATTTAGGGAAACTCGATTGGAATAGCAACTGGAAGCTCAACGCATCGAGAATTGGCTTCGTCGGAATCCGACGAATTTTTACGGATTTCCCTAGGGGTACCACTAGGGAAAATCACCAAAATCGAGAAATGCAAAAAGTGGTGAAATTTTGGATCCGAGCCCAATAATTCAGGGAAACTCGATTGGAATAGCTACTGGAAGCTCGCCGGTCACAACGCATCGAGAATTGGCTTTGTCGGAATCCGACGAATTTTTACGGATTTCCCTAGGGGTACTACCACTAGGGAAAATCACCAAAATCGAGAAATCGCAAAAAGTGGTGAAATTTTGGATCTGAGCCCAATAATTTAGGGAAACTCGATTGGAATAGCTACTGGAAGCTCGCCGGTCACAACGCATCGAGAATTGGCTTCGTCAGAATCCGACGAATTTTTACAGATTTCCCTAGGGGTACCACTAGGGAAAATCACCAAAATCGAGAAATCGTAAAAAGTGGTGAAATTTTGGATCCGAGCCCAATAATTCAGGAAAACTCGATTGGAATAGTTACTGGAAGCTCAACGCATCGAGAATTGGCTTCGTCGAAATCCGACGAATTTTTACGGATTTCCCTAGGGGTACTACCACTAGGGAAAATCACCAAAATCGAGAAATCGCAAAAAGTGGTGAAATTTTAGATCCGAGCCCAATAATTCAGGGAAACTCGTTTGGAATAGCTACTGGAAGCTCGCCGGTCACAACGCATCGAGAATTGGCTTCGTCGGACTCCGACGAATTTTTACGGATTTCCCTAGGGGTACCACTAGGGAAAATCACCAAAATCGAGAAATCGCAAAAAGTGGTGAAATTTTGGATCCGAGCCCAATAATTTAGGGAAACTCGATTGGAATAGCTACTGGAAGCTCAACGCATTGAGAATTGGCTTCGTCGGAATCCGACGAATTTTTACGGATTTCCCTAGGGGTACCACTAGGGAAAATCACCAAAATCGAGAAATCGCAAAAAGTGGTGAAATTTTGGATTCGAGCCCAATAATTCAGGGAAACTCGATTGGAATAGCTACTGGAAGCTCGCCGGTCACAACGCATCGAGAATTGGCTTCGTCGGAATCCGACGAATTTTTACGGATTTCCCTAGGGGTACTACCACTAGGGAAAATCACCAAAATCGAGAAATCGCAAAAAGTGGTGAAATTTTGGATCTGAGCCCAATAATTCAGGGAAACTCGATTGGAATAGCTACTGGAAGCTCGCCGGTCACAACGCATCGAGAATTGGCTTCGTCGGAATCCGACGAATTTTTACGGATTTTCCTAGGGGTACCACTAGGGAAAATCACCAAAATCGAGAAATCGCAAAAAGTGGTGAAATATTGGATCCGAGCCCAATAATTCAGGGAAACTCGATTGGAATAGCTACTGGAAGCTCGCCGGTCACAACGAATCGAGAATTGGTTTCGTCGGAATCCGACGAATTTTTACGGATTTTCCTAGGGGTACCACTAGGGAAAATCACCAAAATCAAGAAATCGCAAAAAGTGGTGAAATTTTGGATCCGAGCCCAATAATTCAGGGAAACTCGATTGGAATAGCTACTGGAAGCTCGCCGGTCACAACGCATCGAGAATTGGCTTCGTCCGAATCCGACGAATTTTTACGGATTTCCCTAGGGATACCACTAGGGAAAATCACCAAAATCGAGAAATCGCAAAAAGTGGTGAAATTTTGGATCCGAGCCAAATAATTCAGGGAAACTCGATTGGAATGGCTACTGGAAGCTCAACGCATCGAGAATTGGCTTCGTTGGAATCCGACAAATTTTTACGGATTTCCCTAGGGGTACCACTAGGGAAAATCACCAAAATCGAGAAATCGCAAAAAGTTGTGAAATTTATGATCCGAGCCCAATAATTCAGGGAAACTCGATTGGAATAGCTACTGGAAGCTCGCCGGTCACAACGCATCGAGAATTAGCTTCGTCGGAATCCGACGAATTTTTACGGATTTTCCTAGGGGTACCACTAAGGAAAATCACCAAAATCGAGAAATCGCAAAAAGTGGTGAAATTTTGGATCCGAGCCCAATAATTCAGGGAAACTCGATTGGAATAGCTACTGGAAGCTCGCCGGTCAAAACGCATCGAGAATTGGCTTCGTCGGAATCCGACGAATTTTTACGGATTTTCCTAGGGGTACCACTAGGGAAAATCACCAAAATCGAGAAATCGCAAAAAGTGGTGAAATTTTGGATCCGAGCCCAATAATTAAGGGAAACTCGATTGGAATAGCTACTGGAAGCTCGCCGGTCACAACGCATCGAGAATTTGCTTCGTCGGAATCCGACGAATTTTTACGGATTTCCCTAGGGGTACCACTAGGGAAAATCACCAAAATTGAGAAATCGCAAAAAGTGGTGAAATTTTGGATCCGAGCCCAATAATTCAGGGAAACTCGATTGGAATAGCTACTGGAAGCTCGCCGGTCACAACGCATCGAGAATTGGCTTCGTCCGAATCCGACGAATTTTTACGGATTTCCCTAGGGGTACCACTAGGGAAAATCACCAAAATCGAGAAATCGCAAAAAGTGGTGAAATTTTGGATCCGAGGCAAATAATTCAGGGAAACTCGATTGGAATGGCTACTGGAAGCTCAACGCATCGAGAATTGGTTTCGTCGGAATCCGACGAATTTTTACGGATTTTCCTAGGGGTACCACTAGGAAAAATCACCAAAATCGAGAAATCGCAAAAAGTGGTGAGTTTTTGATCCGAGCCCAATAATTCAGGGAAACTCGATTGGAATAGCTACTGGAAGCTCGCCGGTCACAATGCATCGAGAATTGACTTCGTCGGAATCCGACGAATTTTTACGGATTTTCCTAGGGGTACCACTAGGGAAAATCACCAAAATCGAGAAATCGCAAAAAGTGGTGAAATTTTGGATCCGAGCCCAATAATTCAGGGAAACTCGATTGGAATAGCTACTGGAAGCTCGCCGGTCACAACGCATCGAGAATTGTCTTCGTCGGAATCCGACGAATTTTCACGGATTTCCCTAGGGGTACCACTAAGGAAAATCACCAAAATCGAGAAATCGCAAAAAGTGGTGAAATTTTGGATCCGAGCCCAATAATTAAGGGAAACTCGATTGGAATAGCTACTGGAAGGTCGCCGGTCACAACGCATCGAGAATTGGCTTCGTCGGAATCCGACGAATTTTTACGGATTTCCCTAGGGGTACCACTAGGGAAAATCACTAAAATCGGGAAATCGCAAAAAGTGGTGAAATTTTGGATCCGAGCCCAATAATTCAGGGAAACTCGATTGGAATAGCTACTGGAAGCTCAACGCATCGAGAATTGGCTTCGTCGGAATCCAACGAATTTTTACGGATTTCCCTAGGGGTACCACTAGGGAAAATCACCAAAATCGAGAAATCGCAAAAAGTGGTGAAATTTTGGATCCGAGCCCAATAATTCAGGGAAATTCGATTGGAATAGCTACTGGAAGATCAACGCATCGAGAATTGGCTTCGTCGGAATCCGACGAATTTTTACGGATTTCCCTAGGGGTACCACTAGGGAAAATCACCAAAATCGAGAAATCGCAAAAAGTGGTGAAATTTTGGATCCGAGCCCAATAATTCAGGGAAACTCGAGTGGAATAGCTACTGGAAGCTCGCCGGTCACAACGCATCGAGAATTGGCTTCGTCGCAATCCGACGAATTTTTACGGATTTCCCTAGGGGTACCACTAGGGAAAATCACCAAAATCGAGAAATCGCAAAAAGTGGTGAAATTTTGGATCCGAGCCCAATAATTCAGGGAAACTCGATTGGAATAGCTACTGGAAGCTCGCCGGTGACAACGCATCGAGAATTGGCTTCGTCGAAATTCGACGAATTTTTACGGATTTCCCTAGGGGTACCACTAGGGAAAATCACCAAAATCGAGAAATCGCAAAAAGTGGTGAAATTTTGGATCCGAGCCCAATAATTAAGGGAAACTCGATTGGAATAGCTACTGGAAGCTCGCCGGTCACAACGCATCGAGAATTAGCTTCGTCGGAATCCAACTAATTTTTACGGATTTCCCTAGGGGTACAACCAGGGAAAATCACCAAAATCGAGAAATCGCAAAAAGTAGTGAAATTTTTGATCCGAGCCCAATAATTCAGGAAAACTCGATTGGAATAGTTACTGGAAGCTCAACGTATCGAGAATTGGCTTCGTCGGAATCCGACGACTTTTTACGGATTTTCCTAGGGGTACCACTAGGGAAAATCACCAAAATCGAGAAATCGCAAAAAGTGGTGAAATTTTGGATCCGAGCCCAATAATTCAGGGAAACTCGATTGGAATAGCTACTGGAAGCTCGTCGGTCACAACGCATCGAGAATTGGCTTCGTCCGAATCAGACGAATTTTTACGGATTTTCCTAGGGGTACCACTAGGAAAAATCACCAAAATCGAGAAATCGCAAAAAGTGGTGAAATTTTGGATCCGAGCCAAATAATTCAGGGAAACTCGATAGGAATGGCTACTGGAAGCTCAACGCATCGAGAATTGGCTTCGTCAGAATCCGACGAATTTTTACGGATTTCCCTAGGGGTACCACTAGGGAAAATCACCAAAATCGAGAAATCGCAAAAAGTGGTGAAATTTTGGATCCGAGCCCAATAATTCAGGGAAACTCGATTGGAATAGCTACTGGAAGGTCGCCGGTCACAACGCATCGAGAATTGGCTTCGTCGGAATCCGACGAATTTTTACGGATTTCCCTAAGAGTACCACTAGGGAAAATCACCAAAATCGAGAAATCGCAAAAAGTGGTGAAATTTTGGATCCGAGCCCAATAATTCAGGGAAACTCGAATTGAATAGCTACTGGAAGCTCGCCGGTCACAACGCATCGAGAATTGGCTTCGTCGGAATCCGACGAATTTTTACGGATTTCCCTAGGGGTACCACTAGGGAAAATCACCAAAATCGAGAAAATGCAAAAAGTGGTGAAATTTTGGATCCGAGCCCAATAATTCAGGGAAACTGGATTGGAATAGCTACTGGAAGCTCGCCGGTCACAACGCATCGAGAATTGGCTTCGTCGGAATCCAACGAATTTTTACGGATTTCCCTAGGGGTACCACTAGGGAAAATCACCAAAATCGAGAAATCACAAAAAGTGTTGAAATTTTGGATCCGAGCCCAATAATTCATAGAAACTCGATTGGAATAGCTACTGGAAGCTCAACGCATCGAGAATTGGCTTCGTCGGAATCCGACGAATTTTTATGGATTTCCCTAGGGGTACCACTAGGGAAAATAACCAAAATCGAGAAATCGCAAAAAGTGGTGAAATTTTGGATCCGAGCCCAATAATTCAGGGAAACTCGATTGGAATAGCTACTGGAAGCTCAACGCATCGAGAATTGGCTTCGTCGGAATCCGACGAATTTTTACGGATTTTCCTAGGGGTACCACTAGGGAAAATCACCAAAATCGAGAAAACGCAAAAAGTAGCGAAATTTTGGATCCAAGCCCAATAATTCAGGGAAACTCGATTGGAATAGCTAGTGGAAGCTCGGTGGTCACAACGCATCGAGAATTGGCTTCGTCGGAATCCGACGAATTTTTACGGATTTCCCTAGGGGTACCACTAGGGAAAATCACCAAAATCGAGAAATCGCAAAAAGTGATGAAATTTTGGATCCGAGCCCAATAATTCAGGAAAACTCGATTGGAATAGCTACTGGAAGCTCAACGCATCGAGAATTGGCTTCGTCGGAATCCGACGAATTTTTACGGATTTCCCTAGGGGTACCACTAGGGAAAATCACCAAAATCGAGAAATCGCAAAAAGTGGTGAAATTTTGGATCCGAGCCCAATAATTCAGGGAAACTCGATTGGAATAGCTAGTTGAAGCTCGCCGGTCACAACGCATCGAGAATTGGCTTCGTCGGAATCCGACGAATTTTTACGGATTTCCCTAGGGGTACCACTAGGGAAAATCACCAAAATCGAGAAATCGCAAAAAGTGGTGAAATTTTGGATCCGAGCCCAATAATTCAGGGAAACTCGATTGGAATAGCTACTGGAAGCTCGCCGGTCACAACGCATCGAGAATTGGCTTCGTCGGAATCCGACGAATTTTTACGGATTTCCCTAGGGGTACCACTAGGGAAAATCACCAAAATCGAGAAATCGCAAAAAGTGGTGAAATTTTGGATCCGAGCCCAATAATTCAGGGAAACTCGATTGGAATAGCTACTGGAAGCTCTCTGGTCACAACGCATCGAGAATTGGCTTCGTCGGACTCCGACGAATTTTTACGGATTTCCCTAGGGGTACCACTAGGAAAAATCACAAAAATCGAGAAATCGCAAAAAGTGGTGAAATTTTGGATCTGAGCCCAATAATTCAGGGAAACTCGATTGGAATAGCTACTGGAAGCTCAACGCATCGAGAATTGGCTTCGTCGGAATCCGACGAATTTTTACGGATTTTCCTAGGGGTACCACTAGGGAAAATCACCAAAATCGAGAAAACGCAAAAAGTGGTGAAATTTTGGATCCGAGCCAAATAATTCAGGGAAACTCGATTGGAATAGCTAGTGGAAGCTCGCCGGTCACAATGCATCGAGAATTGGTTTCGTCGGAATCCGACGAATTTTTACGGATTTCCCTAGGGATACCACTAGGGAAAATCACCAAAATCGAGAAATCGCAAAAAGTGGTGAAATTTTGGATCCGAGCCCAATAATTCAGGGAAACTCGATTGGAATAGCTACTGGAAGCTCAACGCATCGAGAATTGGCTTCGTCGGAATCCGACGAATTTTTACGGATTTTCCTAGGGGTACCACTAGGGAAACTCACCAAAATCGAGAAAACGCAAAAAGTAGCGAAATTTTGGATCCAAGCCCAATAATTCAGGGAAACTCGATTGGAATAGCTAGTGGAAGCTCGCTGGTCACAACGCATCGAGAATTGGCTTCGTCAGAATCCGACGAATTTTTACGGATTTCCCTAGGGGTACCACTAGGGAAAATCACCAAAATCGAGAAATCGCAAAAAGTGGTGAAATTTTGGATCCGAGCCCAATAATTCAGGAAAACTCGATTGGAATAGCTACTGGAAGCTCAACGCATCGAGAATTGGCTTCGTCGGAATCCGACGAATTTTTACGGATTTCCCTAGGGGTACCACTAGGGAAAATCACCAAAATCGAGAAATCGCAAAAAGTGGTGAAATTTTGGATCCGAGCCCAATAATTCAGGGAAACTCGATTGGAATAGCTAGTGGAAGCTCGCCGGTCACAACGCATCGAGAATTGGCTTCGTCGGAATCCGACGAATTTTTACGGATTTCCCTAGGGGTACCACTAGGGAAAATCACCAAAATCGAGAAATCGCAAAAAGTGGTGAAATTTTGGATCCGAGCCCAATAATTCAGGGAAACTCGATTGGAATAGCTACTGGAAGCTCGCCGGTCACAACGCATCGAGAATTGGCTTCGTCGGAATTCGACGAATTTTTACGGATTTCCCTAGGGGTACCACTAGGGAAAATCACCAAAATCGAGAAATCGCAAAAAGTGGTGAAATTTTGGATCCGAGCCCAATAATTCAGGGAAACTCGATTGGAATAGCTACTGGAAGCTCAACGCATCGAGAATTGGCTTCGTCAGAATCCGACGAATTTTTACGGATTTCCCTAGGGGTACCACTAGGGAAAATCCCAAAAATCGAGAAATCGCAAAAAGTGGTGAAATTTTGGATCCGAGCCCAATAATTCATGGAAACTTGATTGGAATAGCTACTGGTAGCTCAACGCATCGAGAATTGGCTTCGTCGGAATCCAACGAATTTTTACGGATTTCCCTAGGGGTACCACTAGGGAAAATCACCAAAATCGAGAAATCGCAAAAAGTGGTGAAATTTTGGATCCGAGCCCAATAATTCAGGGAAACTCGATTGGAATAGCTACTGGAAGCTCAACGCATCGAGAATTGGCTTCGTCGGAATCCGACGAATTTTTACGGATTTCCCTAGGGGTACCACTAGGGAAAATCACCAAAATCGAGAAATCGCAAAAAGTGGTGAAATTTTGGATCCGAGCCCAATAATTCAGGGAAACTCGATTTGAATACCTACTGGAAGCTCAACGATCGAGAATTGGCTTCGTCGGAATCCGACGAATTTTTACGGATTTCCCTAGGGGTACCACTAGGGAAAATCACCAAAATCGAGAAATCGCAAAAATTGGTGAAATTTTGGATCCGAGCCCAATAATTAAAGGAAACTCGATTGGAATAGCTACTGGAAGCTCAACGCATCGAGAATTGGCTTCGTCGGAATCCGACGAATTTTTACGGATTTTCCTAGGGGTACCACTAGGGAAAATCACCAAAATCGAGAAATCGCAAAAAGTGGTGAAATTTTGGATCCGAGCCCAATAATTCAGGGAAACTCGATTGGAATAGCTACTGGTAGCTCAACGCATCAAGAATTGGTTTCGTCGGAATCCGACGAATTTTTACGGATTTCCCTAGGGGTACCACTAGGGAAAATCACCAAAATCGAGAAATCGCAAAAAGTGGTGAAATTTTGGATCCGAGCCCAATAATTCGGGGAAACTCGATTGGAATAGCTACTGGAAGCTCGCCGGTCACAACGCATCGAGAATTGGCTTCGTCGGAATCCGACGAATTTTTACGGATTTCCCTAGGGGTACCACAAGGGAAAATCACCAAAATCGAGAAATCGCAAAAAGTGGTGAAATTTTAGATCCGAGCCCAATAATTCAGGGAAACTCGTTTGGAATAGCTACTGGAAGCTCGCCGGTCACAACGCATCGAGAATTGGCTTCGTCGGACTCCGACGAATTTTTACGGATTTCCCTAGGGGTACCACTAGGGAAAATCACCAAAATCGAGAAATCGCAAAAAGTGGTGAAATTTTGGATCCGAGCCCAATAATTTAGGGAAACTCGATTGGAATAGCTACTGGAAGCTCAACGCATTGAGAATTGGCTTCGTCGGAATCCGACGAATTTTTACGGATTTCCCTAGGGGTACCACTAGGGAAAATCACCAAAATCGAGAAATCGCAAAAAGTGGTGAAATTTTGGATTCGAGCCCAATAATTCAGGGAAACTCGATTGGAATAGCTACTGGAAGCTCGCCGGTCACAACGCATCGAGAATTGGCTTCGTCGGAATCCGACGAATTTTTACGGATTTTCCTAGGGGTACTACCACTAGGGAAAATCACCAAAATCGAGAAATCGCAAAAAGTGGTGAAATTTTGGATCTGAGCCCAATAATTCAGGGAAACTCGATTGGAATAGCTACTGGAAGCTCGCCGGTCACAACGCATCGAGAATTGGCTTCGTCGGAATCCGACGAATTTTTACGGATTTTCCTAGGGGTACCACTAGGGAAAATCACCAAAATCGAGAAATCGCAAAAAGTGGTGAAATATTGGATCCGAGCCCAATAATTCAGGGAAACTCGATTGGAATAGCTACTGGAAGCTCGCCGGTCACAACGAATCGAGAATTGGTTTCGTCGGAATCCGACGAATTTTTACGGATTTTCCTAGGGGTACCACTAGGGAAAATCACCAAAATCAAGAAATCGCAAAAAGTGGTGAAATTTTGGATCCGAGCCCAATAATTCAGGGAAACTCGATTGGAATAGCTACTGGAAGCTCGCCGGTCACAACGCATCGAGAATTGGCTTCGTCCGAATCCGACGAATTTTTACGGATTTCCCTAGGGATACCACTAGGGAAAATAACCAAAATCGAGAAATCGCAAAAAGTGGTGAAATTTTGGATCCGAGCCAAATAATTCAGGGAAACTCGATTGGAATGGCTACTGGAAGCTCAACGCATCGAGAATTGGCTTCGTTGGAATCCGACAAATTTTTACGGATTTCCCTAGGGGTACCACTAGGGAAAATCACCAAAATCGAGAAATCGCAAAAAGTTGTGAAATTTATGATCCGAGCCCAATAATTCAGGGAAACTCGATTGGAATAGCTACTGGAAGCTCGCCGGTCACAACGCATCGAGAATTAGCTTCGTCGGAATCCGACGAATTTTTACGGATTTTCCTAGGGGTACCACTAAGGAAAATCACCAAAATCGAGAAATCGCAAAAAGTGGTGAAATTTTGGATCCGAGCCCAATAATTCAGGGAAACTCGATTGGAATAGCTACTGGAAGCTCGCCGGTCAAAACGCATCGAGAATTGGCTTCGTCGGAATCCGACGAATTTTTACGAATTTTCCTAGGGGTACCACTAGGGAAAATCACCAAAATCGAGAAATCGCAAAAAGTGGTGAAATTTTGGATCCGAGCCCAATAATTAAGGGAAACTCGATTGGAATAGCTACTGGAAGCTCGCCGGTCACAACGCATCGAGAATTTGCTTCGTCGGAATCCGACGAATTTTTACGGATTTCCCTAGGGGTACCACTAGGGAAAATCACCAAAATTGAGAAATCGCAAAAAGTGGTGAAATTTTGGATCCGAGCCCAATAATTCAGGGAAACTCGATTGGAATAGCTACTGGAAGCTCGCCGGTCACAACGCATCGAGAATTGGCTTCGTCCGAATCCGACGAATATTTACGGATTTCCCTAGGGGTACCACTAGGGAAAATCACCAAAATCGAGAAATCGCAAAAAGTGGTGAAATTTTGGATCCGAGGCAAATAATTCAGGGAAACTCGATTGGAATGGCTACTGGAAGCTCAACGCATCGAGAATTGGTTTCGTCGGAATCCGACGAATTTTTACGGATTTTCCTAGGGGTACCACTAGGAAAAATCACCAAAATCGAGAAATCGCAAAAAGTGGTGAGTTTTTGATCCGAGCCCAATAATTCAGGGAAACTCGATTGGAATAGCTACTGGAAGCTCGCCGGTCACAATGCATCGAGAATTGACTTCGTCGGAATCCGACGAATTTTTACGGATTTTCCTAGGGGTACCACTAGGGAAAATCACCAAAATCGAGAAATCGCAAAAAGTGGTGAAATTTTGGATCCGAGCCCAATAATTCAGGGAAACTCGATTGGAATAGCTACTGGAAGCTCGCCGGTCACAACGCATCGAGAATTGTCTTCGTCGGAATCCGACGAATTTTCACGGATTTCCCTAGGGGTACCACTAAGGAAAATCACCAAAATCGAGAAATCGCAAAAAGTGGTGAAATTTTGGATCCGAGCCCAATAATTAAGGGAAACTCGATTGGAATAGCTACTGGAAGGTCGCCGGTCACAACGCATCGAGAATTGGCTTCGTCGGAATCCGACGAATTTTTACGGATTTCCCTAGGGGTACCACTAGGAAAAATCACCAAAATCGAGAAATCGCAAAAAGTGGTGAAATTTTGGATCCGAGGCAAATAATTCAGGGAAACTCGATTGGAATGGCTACTGGAAGCTCAACGCATCGAGAATTGGTTTCGTCGGAATCCGACGAATTTTTACGGATTTTCCTAGGGGTACCACTAGGAAAAATCACCAAAATCGAGAAATCGCAAAAAGTGGTGAGTTTTTGATCCGAGCCCAATAATTCAGGGAAACTCGATTGGAATAGCTACTGGAAGCTCGCCGGTCACAATGCATCGAGAATTGACTTCGTCGGAATCCGACGAATTTTTACGGATTTTCCTAGGGGTACCACTAGGGAAAATCACCAAAATCGAGAAATCGCAAAAAGTGGTGAAATTTTGGATCCGAGCCCAATAATTCAGGGAAACTCGATTGGAATAGCTACTGGAAGCTCGCCGGTCACAACGCATCGAGAATTGGCTTCGTCGGAATCCGACGAATTTTTACGGATTTTCCTAGGGGTACCACTAGGGAAAATCACCAAAATCGAGAAATCGCAAAAAGTGGTGAAATTTTGGATCCGAGCCCAATAATTAAGGGAAACTCGATTGGAATAGCTACTGGAAGCTCGCCGGTCACAACGCATCGAGAATTTGCTTCGTCGGAATCCGACGAATTTTTACGGATTTCCCTAGGGGTACCACTAGGGAAAATCACCAAAATTGAGAAATCGCAAAAAGTGGTGAAATTTTGGATCCGAGCCCAATAATTCAGGGAAACTCGATTGGAATAGCTACTGGAAGCTCGCCGGTCACAACGCATCGAGAATTGGCTTCGTCCGAATCCGACGAATTTTTACGGATTTCCCTAGGGGTACCACTAGGGAAAATCACCAAAATCGAGAAATCGCAAAAAGTGGTGAAATTTTGGATCCGAGGCAAATAATTCAGGGAAACTCGATTGGAATGGCTACTGGAAGCTCAACGCATCGAGAATTGGTTTCGTCGGAATCCGACGAATTTTTACGGATTTTCCTAGGGGTACCACTAGGAAAAATCACCAAAATCGAGAAATCGCAAAAAGTGGTGAGTTTTTGATCCGAGCCCAATAATTCAGGGAAACTCGATTGGAATAGCTACTGGAAGCTCGCCGGTCACAATGCATCGAGAATTGACTTCGTCGGAATCCGACGAATTTTTACGGATTTTCCTAGGGGTACCACTAGGGAAAATCACCAAAATCGAGAAATCGCAAAAAGTGGTGAAATTTTGGATCCGAGCCCAATAATTCAGGGAAACTCGATTGGAATAGCTACTGGAAGCTCGCCGGTCACAACGCATCGAGAATTGTCTTCGTCGGAATCCGACGAATTTTCACGGATTTCCCTAGGGGTACCACTAAGGAAAATCACCAAAATCGAGAAATCGCAAAAAGTGGTGAAATTTTGGATCCGAGCCCAATAATTAAGGGAAACTCGATTGGAATAGCTACTGGAAGGTCGCCGGTCACAACGCATCGAGAATTGGCTTCGTCGGAATCCGACGAATTTTTACGGATTTCCCTAGGGGTACCACTAGGGAAAATCACTAAAATCGGGAAATCGCAAAAAGTGGTGAAATTTTGGATCCGAGCCCAATAATTCAGGGAAACTCGATTGGAATAGCTACTGGAAGCTCAACGCATCGAGAATTGGCTTCGTCGGAATCCAACGAATTTTTACGGATTTCCCTAGGGGTACCACTAGGGAAAATCACCAAAATCGAGAAATCGCAAAAAGTGGTGAAATTTTGGATCCGAGCCCAATAATTCAGGGAAATTCGATTGGAATAGCTACTGGAAGATCAACGCATCGAGAATTGGCTTCGTCGGAATCCGACGAATTTTTACGGATTTCCCTAGGGGTACCACTAGGGAAAATCACCAAAATCGAGAAATCGCAAAAAGTGGTGAAATTTTGGATCCGAGCCCAATAATTCAGGGAAACTCGAGTGGAATAGCTACTGGAAGCTCGCCGGTCACAACGCATCGAGAATTGGCTTCGTCGCAATCCGACGAATTTTTACGGATTTCCCTAGGGGTACCACTAGGGAAAATCACCAAAATCGAGAAATCGCAAAAAGTGGTGAAATTTTGGATCCGAGCCCAATAATTCAGGGAAACTCGATTGGAATAGCTACTGGAAGCTCGCCGGTGACAACGCATCGAGAATTGGCTTCGTCGAAATTCGACGAATTTTTACGGATTTCCCTAGGGGTACCACTAGGGAAAATCACCAAAATCGAGAAATCGCAAAAAGTGGTGAAATTTTGGATCCGAGCCCAATAATTAAGGGAAACTCGATTGGAATAGCTACTGGAAGCTCGCCGGTCACAACGCATCGAGAATTAGCTTCGTCGGAATCCAACTAATTTTTACGGATTTCCCTAGGGGTACAACCAGGGAAAATCACCAAAATCGAGAAATCGCAAAAAGTAGTGAAATTTTTGATCCGAGCCCAATAATTCAGGAAAACTCGATTGGAATAGTTACTGGAAGCTCAACGTATCGAGAATTGGCTTCGTCGGAATCCGACGACTTTTTACGGATTTTCCTAGGGGTACCACTAGGGAAAATCACCAAAATCGAGAAATCGCAAAAAGTGGTGAAATTTTGGATCCGAGCCCAATAATTCAGGGAAACTCGATTGGAATAGCTACTGGAAGCTCGTCGGTCACAACGCATCGAGAATTGGCTTCGTCCGAATCAGACGAATTTTTACGGATTTTCCTAGGGGTACCACTAGGAAAAATCACCAAAATCGAGAAATCGCAAAAAGTGGTGAAATTTTGGATCCGAGCCAAATAATTCAGGGAAACTCGATAGGAATGGCTACTGGAAGCTCAACGCATCGAGAATTGGCTTCGTCAGAATCCGACGAATTTTTACGGATTTCCCTAGGGGTACCACTAGGGAAAATCACCAAAATCGAGAAATCGCAAAAAGTGGTGAAATTTTGGATCCGAGCCCAATAATTCAGGGAAACTCGATTGGAATAGCTACTGGAAGGTCGCCGGTCACAACGCATCGAGAATTGGCTTCGTCGGAATCCGACGAATTTTTACGGATTTCCCTAAGAGTACCACTAGGGAAAATCACCAAAATCGAGAAATCGCAAAAAGTGGTGAAATTTTGGATCCGAGCCCAATAATTCAGGGAAACTCGAATTGAATAGCTACTGGAAGCTCGCCGGTCACAACGCATCGAGAATTGGCTTCGTCGGAATCCGACGAATTTTTACGGATTTCCCTAGGGGTACCACTAGGGAAAATCACCAAAATCGAGAAAATGCAAAAAGTGGTGAAATTTTGGATCCGAGCCCAATAATTCAGGGAAACTGGATTGGAATAGCTACTGGAAGCTCGCCGGTCACAACGCATCGAGAATTGGCTTCGTCGGAATCCAACGAATTTTTACGGATTTCCCTAGGGGTACCACTAGGGAAAATCACCAAAATCGAGAAATCACAAAAAGTGTTGAAATTTTGGATCCGAGCCCAATAATTCATAGAAACTCGATTGGAATAGCTACTGGAAGCTCAACGCATCGAGAATTGGCTTCGTCGGAATCCGACGAATTTTTATGGATTTCCCTAGGGGTACCACTAGGGAAAATAACCAAAATCGAGAAATCGCAAAAAGTGGTGAAATTTTGGATCCGAGCCCAATAATTCAGGGAAACTCGATTGGAATAGCTACTGGAAGCTCAACGCATCGAGAATTGGCTTCGTCGGAATCCGACGAATTTTTACGGATTTTCCTAGGGGTACCACTAGGGAAAATCACCAAAATCGAGAAAACGCAAAAAGTAGCGAAATTTTGGATCCAAGCCCAATAATTCAGGGAAACTCGATTGGAATAGCTAGTGGAAGCTCGGTGGTCACAACGCATCGAGAATTGGCTTCGTCGGAATCCGACGAATTTTTACGGATTTCCCTAGGGGTACCACTAGGGAAAATCACCAAAATCGAGAAATCGCAAAAAGTGATGAAATTTTGGATCCGAGCCCAATAATTCAGGAAAACTCGATTGGAATAGCTACTGGAAGCTCAACGCATCGAGAATTGGCTTCGTCGGAATCCGACGAATTTTTACGGATTTCCCTAGGGGTACCACTAGGGAAAATCACCAAAATCGAGAAATCGCAAAAAGTGGTGAAATTTTGGATCCGAGCCCAATAATTCAGGGAAACTCGATTGGAATAGCTAGTTGAAGCTCGCCGGTCACAACGCATCGAGAATTGGCTTCGTCGGAATCCGACGAATTTTTACGGATTTCCCTAGGGGTACCACTAGGGAAAATCACCAAAATCGAGAAATCGCAAAAAGTGGTGAAATTTTGGATCCGAGCCCAATAATTCAGGGAAACTCGATTGGAATAGCTACTGGAAGCTCGCCGGTCACAACGCATCGAGAATTGGCTTCGTCGGAATCCGACGAATTTTTACGGATTTCCCTAGGGGTACCACTAGGGAAAATCACCAAAATCGAGAAATCGCAAAAAGTGGTGAAATTTTGGATCCGAGCCCAATAATTCAGGGAAACTCGATTGGAATAGCTACTGGAAGCTCGCCGGTCACAACGCATCGAGAATTGGCTTCGTCGGAATCCGATGAATTTTTACGGATTTCCCTAGGGGTACCACTAGGAAAAATCACCAAAATCGAGAAATCGCAAAAAGTGGTGAAATTTTGGATCCGAGCCCAATAATTCAGGGAAACTCTATTGGAATAGCTACTGGTAGCTCAACGCATCGAGAATTGGCTTCGTCGGAATCCGACGAATTTTTACGGATTTCCCTAGGGGTACCACTAGGGAAAATCACCAAAATCGAGAAATCGCAAAAAGTGGTGAAATTTTGGATCCGAGCCCAATAATTCAGGGAAACTCGATTGGAATAGCTACTGGAAGCTCAACGCATCGAGAATTGGCTTCGTCGGAATCCGACGAATTTTTACGGATTTCCCTAGGGGTACCACTAGGGAAGATCACCAAAATCGAGAAATCGCAAAAAGTGGTGAAATTTTGGATCCGAGCCCAATAATTCAGGGAAACTCGATTGGAATAGCTACTTGAAGCTCGCCGGTCACAACGCATCGAGAATTGGCTTCGTCGGAATCCGATGAATTTTTACGGATTTCCCTAGGGGTACCACTAGGGAAAATCACCAAAATCGAGAAATCGCAAAAAGTGGTGAAATTTTGGATCCGAGCCCAATAATTCAGGGAAACTCGATTGGAATAGCTACTGGAAGCTCGCCGGTCACAACGCATCGAGAATTGGCTTCGTCGGAATCCGACGAATTTTTATTGATTTCCCTAGGGGTACCACTAGGGAAGATCACCAAAATCGAGAAATCGCAAAAAGTGGTGAAATTTTTGATCCGAGCCCAATAATTCAGGGAAACTCAATTGGAATAGCTACTGGAAGCTTGCCGGTCACAACGCATCGAGAATTGGCTTCGTCGGAATCCGACGAATTTTTACGGATTTCCCTAGGGGTACCACTAGGGAAAATCACCAAAATCGAGAAATCGCAAAAAGTGGTGAAATTTTGGATCCGAGCCCAATAATTCAGGGAAACTCGATTGGAATAGCTACTGGAAGCTTAACGCATCGAGAATTGGCTTCGTCGGAATCCGACGAATTTTTACGGATTTCCCTAGGGGTACCACTAGGGAAAATCACCAAAATCGAGAAATCGCAAAAAGTGGTGAAATTTTGGATCCGAGCCCAATAATTCAGGGAAACTCGATTGGAATAGCTACTGGTAGCACGCCGGTCACAACGCATCGAGAATTGGCTTCGTCGGAATCCGACGAATTTTTACGGATTTCCCTAGGGGTACCACTAGGGAAAATCACCAAAATCGAGAAATCGCAAAAAGTGGTGAAATTTTGGATCCGAGCCCAATAATTCAGGGAAACTCGATTGGAATAGCTACTGGAAGCTCAACGCATCGAGAATTGGCTTCGTCGGAATCCAACGAATTTTTACGGATTTCCCTAGGGGTACCACTAGGGAAAATCACCAAAATCGAGAAATCGCAAAAAGTGGTGAAATTTTGGATCCGAGCCCAATAATTCAGGGAAACTCGATTGGAATAGCTACTGGAAGCTCGCCAGTCACAACGCATCGAGAATTGGCTTCGTCGGAATCCGACGAATTTTTACGGTTTTCCCTAGGGGTACCACTAGGGAAAATCACCAAAATCGAGAAATCGCAAAAAGTGGTGAAATTTTTGATCCGAGCCCAATAATTCTGGGAAACTCGATTGGAATAGCTACTGGAAGCTCAACGCATCGAGAATTGGCTTCATCGGAATCCGACGAATTTTTACGGATTTCCCTAGGGGTACCACTAGGGAAAATCACAAAAATCGAGAAATCGCAAAAAGTGGTGAAATTTTGGATCCGAGCCCAATAATTCAGGGAAACTCGATTGGAATAGCTACTGGAAGCTCAACGCATCGAGAATTGGCTTCGTCGGAATCCGACGAATTTTTACGGATTTCCCTAGGGGTACCACTAGGGAAAATCACCAAAATCGAGAAATCGCAAAAAGTGGTGAAACTTTGGATCCGAGCCCAATAATTCAGGGAAACTCGATTGGAATAGCTACTGGAAGCACGCCGGTCACAACGCATCGAGAATTGGCTTCGTCGGAATCCGACGAATTTTTACGGATTTCCCTAGGGGTACCACCAGGGAAAATCACCAAAATCGAGAAATCGCAAAAAGTGGTGAAATTTTGGATCCGAGCCCAATAATTCAGGGAAACTCGATTGGAATAGCTACTGGAAGCTGAACGCATCGAAAATTGGCTTCGTCGGAATCCGACGAATTTTTACGGATTTCCCTAGGGGTACCACTAGGGAAAATCACCAAAATCGAGAAATCGTAAAAAGTGGTGAAATTTTGGATCCGAGCCCAATAATTCAGGGAAACTCGATTGGAATAGCTACTGGAAGCTCAACGCATCGAGAATTGGCTTCGTCGGAATCCGACGAATTTTTACGGATTTCCCTAGGGGTACCACTAGGGAAAATCACCAAAATCGAGAAATCGCAAAAAGTGGTGAAATTTTGGATCCGAGCCCAATAATTCAGGGAAACTCGATTGGAATAGCTACTGGAAGCTCGCCGGTCACAATGCATCGAGAATTGGTTTCGTCGGAATCCGACGAATTTTTACGGATTTTCCTAGGGGTACCACTAGGGAAAATCACCAAAATCGAGAAATCGCAAAAAGTGGTGAAATTTTGGATCCGAGCCCAATAATTCAGGGAAACTCGATTGGAATAGCTACTGGAAGCTCAACGCATCGAGAATTGGCTTCGTCGGAATCCGACGAATTTTTACGGATTTCCCTAGGGGTACCACTAGGGAAAATCACCAAAATCGAGAAATCGCAAAAAGTGGTGAAATTTTGGATCCGAGCCCAATAATTCAGGGAAACTCGATTGGAATAGCTACTGGAAGCTCAACTCATCGAGAATTGGCTTCGTCGGAATCCGACGAATTTTTACGGATTTCCCTAGGGGTACCACTAGGGAAAATCACCAAAATCGAGAAATCGCAAAAAGTGGTGAAATTTTGGATCCGAGCCCAATAATTCAGGGAAACTCGATTGGAATAGCTACTGGAAGCTCAACGCATCGAGAATTGGCTTCGTCGGAATCCGACGAATTTTTACGGATTTCCCTAGGGGTACCACTAGGAAAAATCACCAAAATCGAGAAATCGCAAAAAGTGGTGAAACTTTGGATCCGAGCCCAATAATTCAGGAAAACTCGATTGGAATAGCTACTGGAAGCTCGCCGCATCGAGAATTGGCTTCGTCGGAATCCGACGAATTTTTACGGATTTCCCTAGGGGTACCACTAGGGAAAATCACCAAAATCGAGAAATCACAAAAAGTGGTGAAATTTTGGATCCGAGCCCAATAATTCAGGGAAACTCGATTGGAATAGCTACTGGAAGTTCAACGCATCGAAAATTGGCTTCGTCGGAATCCGACGAATTTTTACGGATTTCCCTAGGGGTACCACTAGGGAAAATCACCAAAATCGAGAAATCGTAAAAAGTGGTGAAATTTTGGATCCGAGCCCAATAATTCAGGAAAACTTGATTGGAATAGCTACTGGAAGCTCAACGCATCGAGAATTGGCTTCGTCGGAATCCGACGAATTTTTACGGATTTCCCTAGGGACCCCACTAGGGAAAATCACCAAAATCGAGAAATCGCAAAAAGTGGTGAAATTTTGGATCCGAGCCCAATAATTCAGGGAAACTCGATTGGAATAGCTACTGGAAGCTCGCCGGTCACAATGCATCGAGAATTGATTTCGTCGAAATCCGACGAATTTTTACGGATTTTCCTAGGGGTACCACTAGGGAAAATCACCAAAATCGAGAAATCGCAAAAAGTGGTGAAATTTTGGATCCGAGCCCAATAATTCAGGGAAACTCGATTGGAATAGCTACTGGAAGCTCAACGCATCGAGAATTGGCTTCGTCGGAATCCGACGAATTTTTACGGATTTCCCTAGGGGTACCACTAGGGAAAATCACCAAAATCGAGAAATCGCAAAAAGTGGTGAAATTTTGGATCCGAGCCCAATAATTCAGGGAAACTCGATTGGAATAGCTACTGGAAGCTAAACGCATCGAGAATTGGCTTCGTCGGAATCCGACGAATTTTTACGGATTTCCCTAGGGGTACCACTAGGGAAAATCACCAAAATCGAGAAATCGCAAAAAGTGGTGAAATTTTGGATCCGAGCCCAATAATTCAGGGAAACTCGATTGGAATAGCTACTGGAAGCACGCCGGTCACAACGCATCGAGAATTGGCTTCGTCGGAATCCGACGAATTTTTACGGATTTCCCTAGGGGTACCACTAGGGAAAATCACCAAAATCGAGAAATCGCAAAAAGTGGTGAAATTTTGGATCCGAGCCCAATAATTCAGGGAAACTCGATTGGAATAGCTACTGGAAGCTCAACGCATCGAGAATTGGCTTCGTCCGAATCCAACGAATTTTTACGGATTTCCCTAGGGGTACCACTAGGGAAAATCACCAAAATCGAGAAATCGCAAAAAGTGGTGAAATTTTGGATCCGAGCCCAATAATTCAGGGAAACTCGATTGGAATAGCTACTGGAAGCTCAACGCATCGAGAATTGGCTTCGTCGGAATCCGACGAATTTTTACGGATTTCCCTAGGGGTACCACTAGAAAAAATCACCAAAATCGAGAAATCGCAAAAAGTGGTGAAATTTTGGATCCGAGCCCAATAATTCCGGGAAACTCGATTGGAATAGCTACTGGAAGCACGCCGGTCACAACGCATCGAGAATTGGATTCGTCGGAATCCGACGAATTTTTACGGATTTCCCTAGGGGGTACCACTAGGGAAAATCACCAAAATCGAGAAATCGCAAAAAGTGGTGAAATTTTGGATCCGAGCCCAATAATTCAGGGAAACTCGATTGAAATAGCTACTGGAAGCTCAACGCATCGAGAATTGGCTTCGTCGGAATCCAACGAATTTTTACGGATTTCCCTAGGGGTACCACTAGGGAAAATCACCAAAAACGAGAAATCACAAAAAGTGGTGAAATTTTGGATCCGAGCCCAATAATTCAGGGAAACTCGATTGGAATAGCTACTGGAAGCTCGCCGGTCACAACGCATCGAGAATTGGCGTCGTCGGAATCCGACGAATTTTTACGGATTTCCCTAGGGGTACCACTAGGGAAAATCACCAAAATCGAGAAATCGCAAAAAGTGGTGAAATTTGGGATCCGAGCCCAATAATTCAGGGAAACTCGATTGGAATAGCTACTGGAAGCTCGCCGGTCACAATGCATCGAGAATTGGCTTCGTCGGAATCCGACGAATTTTTATGGATTTTCCTAGGGGTACCACTAGGGAAAATCACCAAAATCGAGAAATAGCAAAAAGTGGTGAAATTTTGGATCCGAGCCCAATAATTCAGGGAAACTCGATTGGAATAGCTACTGGAAGCTCGCCGGTCACAACGCATCGAGAATTGGCTTCGTCGGAATCCGACGAATTTTTACGGATTTCCCTAGGGGTACCACTAGGGAAAATCACCAAAATCGAGAAATCGCAAATAGTGGTGAAATTTTGGATCCGAGTCCAATAATTCAGGGAAACTCGATTGGAATAGGTACTGGAAGCTCAACGCATCGAGAATTGCCTTCGTCGGAATCCGATGAATTTTTACGGATTTCCCTAGGGGTACCACTAGGAAAAATCACCAAAATCGAGAAATCGCAAAAAGTTGTGAAATTTTGAATCCGAGCCCAATAATTCAGGGAAACTCGATTGGAATAGCTACTGGAAGCTCGCCGCATCGAGAATTGGCTTCGTCGGAATCCGACGAATTTTTACGGATTTCCCTAGGGGTACCACTAGGGAAAATCACCAAAATCGAGAAATCGCAAAAAGTGGTGAAATTTTGGATCCGAGCCCAATAATTCAGGGAAACTCGATTGGAATAGCTACTGGAAGCTCAACGCATCGAGAATTGGCTTCGTCGGAATCCGATGAATTTTTACGGATTTCCCTAGGGGTACCACTAGGGAAAATCACCAAAATCGAGAAATCGCAAAAAGTGGTGAAATTTTGGATCCGAGCCCAATAATTCAGGGAAACTCGATTGGAATAGCTACTGGAAGCTCAACGCATCGAGAATTGGCTTCGTCGGAATCCGATGAATTTTTACGGATTTCCCTAGGGGTACCACTAGGGAAAATCACCAAAATCGAGAAATCGCAAAAAGTGGTGAAATTTTGGATCCGAGCCCAATAATTCAGGGAAACTCGATTGGAATATCTACTGGAAGCTCAACGCATCGAGAATTGGCTTCGTCGGAATCCGACGAATTTTTACGGATTTCCCTAGGGGTACCACAGGGAAAATCACCAAAATCGAGAAATCGCAAAAAGTGGTGAAATTTTGGATCCGAGCCCAATAATTCAGGGAAACTCGATTGGAATAGCTACTGGAAGCTCAACGCATCGAGAATTGGCTTCGTCGGAATCCGACGAATTTTTACGGATTTCCCGAGGGGTACCACTAGGGAAAATCACCAAAATCGAGAAATCGCAAAAAGTGGTGAAATTTTGGATCCGAGCCCAATAATTCAGGGAAACTCGATTGGAATAGCTACTGGAAGCTCGCCGGTCACAACGCATCTAGAATTGGCTTCGTCGGAATCCGACGAATTTTTACGGATTTTCCTAGGGGTACCACTAGAGAAAATCACCAAAATCGAGAAATCGCAAAAAGTGGTGAAATTTTGGATCCGAGCCCAATAATTCAGGGAAACTCGATTGGAATAGCTACTGGAAGCTCAACGCATCGAGAATTGGCTTCGTCTGAATCTGACTATTTTTTACGGATTTCCCTAGGGGTACCACTAGGGAAAATCACCAAAATCGAGAAATTGCAAAAAGTGGTGAAATTTTTGATCCGAGCCCAATAATTCAGGGAAACTCGATTGGAATAGCTACTGGAAGCTCGCCAGTCACAACGCATCGAGAATTGGCTTCGTCGGTATCCGACGAATTTTCCTAGGGGTACCACTAGGGAAAATCGCCAAAATCGAGAAATCGCAAAAAGTGGTGAAATTTTGGATCCGAGCCCAATAATTCAGGGAAACTCGATTGGAATAGCTACTGGAAGCTCGCCGGTCACAATGCATTGAGAATTGGCTTCGTCGGAATTCGACAAATTTTTACGGATTTCCCTAGGGGTACCACTAGGAAAAATCGCCAAAATCGAGAAATCGCAAAAAGTGGTGAAATTTTGGATCCGAGCCCAATAATTCAGGGAAACTCGATTGGAATAGCTACTGGAATCTCGCCGGTCACAACGCATCGAGCATTGGCTTCGTCGGAATCCGACGAATTTTTACGGATTTCCCTAGGGGTACCTCTAGGGAAAATCGCCAAAATCGAGAAATCGCAAAAAGTGGTGAAATTTTGGATCCGAGCCCAATAATTCAGGGAAACTCGATTGGAATAGCTACTGGAAGCTCTCCGGTCACAACGCATCGAGAATTGGCTTCGTCGGAATCCGACGAATTTTTACGGATTTCTCTGCCACTAGGGAAAATCGCCAAAATCGAGAAATCGCAAAAAGTGGTGAAATTTTGTATCCGAGCCCAATAATTCAGGGAAACTCGATTGGAATAGCTACTGGAAGCACGCCGGTCACAACGCATCGAGCATTGGCTTCGTCGGAATCCGACGAATTTTTACGGATTTCCCTAGGGGTACCACTAGGGAAAATCACCAAAATCGAGAAATCGCAAAAAGTGGTGAAATTTTGGATCCGAGCCCAATAATTCAGGGAAACTCGATTGGAATAGCTACTGGAAGCTCAACGCATCGAGAATTGGCTTCGTCGGAATCCGACGAATTTTTACGGATTTCCCTAGGGGTACCACTAGGAAAAATCGCCAAAATCGAGAAATCGCAAAAAGTGGTGAAATTTTGGATCCGAGCCCAATAATTCAGGGAAACTCGATTGGAATAGCTACTGGAAGCTCGCCGGTCACAACGCATCGAGAATTGGCTTCGTCGGAATCCGACGAATTTTTACGGATTTCCCTACCACTAGGGAAAATTGCCAAAATCGAGAAATCGCAAAAAGTGGTGAAATTTTGGATCCGAGCCCAATAATTCAGGGAAACTCGATTGGAATAGCTACTGGAAGCTCGCCGGTCACAACGCATCGAGAATTGGCTTCGTCAGAATCCGACGTATTTTTACGGATTTCCCTAGGGGTACCACTAGGGAAAATCGCCAAAATCGAGAAATCGCAAAAAGTGGTGAAATTTTTGATCCGAGCCCAATAATTCAGGGAAACTCGATTGGAATAGCTACTGGAAGCTCGCCGGTCACAATGCATCCAGAATTGGCTTCGTCGGAATCCGACGAATTTTTACGGATTTCCCTACCACTAGGGAAAATTGCCAAAATCGAGAAATCGCAAAAAGTGGTGAAATTTTGGATCCGAGCCCAATAATTCAGGGAAACTCGATTGGAATAGCTACTGGAATCTCGCCGGTCACAACGCATCGAGCATTGGCTTCGTCGGAATCCGACGAATTTTTACGGATTTCCCTAGGGGTACCACTAGGGAAAATCGCCAAAATCGAGAAATCGCAAAAAGTGGTGAAATTTTGGATCCGAGCCCAATAATTCAGGGAAACTCGATTGGAATAGCTACTGGAAGCTCTCCGGTCACAACGCATCGAGAATTGGCTTCGTCGGAATCCGACGAATTTTTACGGATTTCTCTACCACTAGGGAAAATCGCCAAAATCGAGAAATCGCAAAAAGTGGTGAAATTTTGGATCCGAGCCCAATAATTCAGGGAAACTCGATTGGAATAGCTACTGGAAGCACGCCGGTCACAACGCATCGAGCATTGGCTTCGTCGGAATCCGACGAATTTTTACGGATTTCCCTAGGGGTACCACTAGGGAAAATCACCAAAATCGAGAAATCGCAAAAAGTGGTGAAATTTTGGATCCGAGCCCAATAATTCAGGGAAACTCGATTGGAATAGCTACTGGAAGCTCAACGCATCGAGAATTGGCTTCGTCGGAATCCAACGAATTTTTACGGATTTCCCTAGGGGTACCACTAGGGAAAATCACCAAAATCGAGAAATCGCAAAAAGTGGTGAAATTTTGGATCCGAGCCCAATAATTCAGGGAAACTCGATTGGAATAGCTACTGGAAGCTCGCCAGTCACAACGCATCGAGAATTGGCTTCGTCGGAATCCGACGAATTTTTACGGATTTCCCTTGGGGTACCACTAGGGAAAATCACCAAAATCGAGAAATCGCAAAAAATGGTGAAATTTTGGATCCGAGCCCAATAATTCAGGGAAACTCGATTGGAATAGCTACTGGAAGCTCGCCGGTCACAATGCATCGAGAATTGGCTTCGTCGGAATCCGACGAATTTTTACGGATTTTCCTAGGTGTACCACTAGGGAAAATTACCAAAATCGAGAAATCGCAAAAAGTGGTGAAATTTTGGATCCGAGCCAAATAATTCAGGGAAACTCGATTGGAATAGCTACTGGAAGCTCGCCGGTCACAACGCATCGAGAATTGGCTTCGTCGGAATCCGACGAATTTTTACGGATTTCCCTAGGGGTACCACTAGGGAAAATCACCAAAATCGAGAAATCGCAAAAAATGGTGAAATTTTGGATCCGAGCCCAATAATTCAGGGAAACTCGATTGGAATAGCTACTGGAAGCTCGCCGGTCACAATGCATCGAGAATTGGCTTCGTCGGAATCCAACAAATTTTTACGGATTTCCCTAGGGGTACCACTAGGGAAAATCGCCAAAATCGAGAAATCGCAAAAAGTGGTGAAATTTTGGATCCGAGCCCAATAATTCAGGGAAACTCGATTGGAATAGCTACTGGAAGCTCGCCGGTCACAACGCATTGAGAATTGGCTTCGTCGGAATCCGACGAATTTTTACGGATTTCCCTAGGGGTACCACTAGGAAAAATCGCAAAAATCGAGAAATCGCAAAAAGTGGTGAAATTTTGGATCCGAGCCCAATAATTCAGGGAAACTCGATTGGAATAGCTACTGGAAGCTCTCCGGTCACAACGCATCGAGAATTGGCTTCGTCGGAATCCGACGAATTTTTACGGATTTCCCTACCACTAGGGAAAATTGCCAAAATCGAGAAATCGCAAAAAGTGGTGAAATTTTGGATCCGAGCCCAATAATTCAGGGAAACTCGATTGGAATAGCTACTGGAAGCTCGCCGGTCACAACGCATCGAGAATTGGCTTCTTCAGAATCCGACGAATTTTTACGGATTTCCCTAGGGTACCACTAGGGAAAATCGCCAAAATCGAGAAATCGCAAAAAGTGGTGAAATTTTGGATCCGAGCCCAATAATTCAGGGAAACTCGATTGGAATAGCTACTGGAAGCTCGCCGGTCACAATGCATCGAGAATTGGCTTCGTCGGAATCCGACGAATTTTTACGGATTTCCCTACCACTAGGGAAAATTGCCAAAATCGAGAAATCGCAAAAAGTGGTGAAATTTTGGATCCGAGCCCAATAATTCAGGGAAACTCGATTGGAATAGCTACTGGAATCTCGCCGGTCACAACGCATCGAGCATTGGCTTCGTCGGAATCCGACGAATTTTTATGGATTTCCCTAGGGGTACCACTAGGGAAAATCGCCAAAATCGAGAAATCGCAAAAAGTGGTGAAATTTTGGATCCGAGCCCAATAATTCAGGGAAACTCGATTGGAATAGCTACTGGAAGCTCTCCGGTCACAACGCATCGAGAATTGGCTTCGTCGGAATCCGACGAATTTTTACGGATTTCTCTACCACTAGGGAAAATCGCCAAAATCGAGAAATCGCAAAAAGTGGTGAAATTTTGGATCCGAGCCCAATAATTCAGGGAAACTCGATTGGAATAGCTACTGGAAGCACGCCGGTCACAACGCATCGAGCATTGGCTTCGTCGGAATCCGACGAATTTTTACGGATTTCCCTAGGGGTACCACTAGGGAAAATCACCAAAATCGAGAAATCGCAAAAAGTGGTGAAATTTTGGATCCGAGCCCAATAATTCAGGGAAACTCGATTGGAATAGCTACTGGAAGCTCGCCAGTCACAACGCATCGAGAATTGGCTTCGTCGGAATCCGACGAATTTTTACGGATTTCCCTAGGGGTACCACTAGGGAAAATCACCAAAATCGAGAAATCGCAAAAAGTGGTGAAATTTTGGATTCGAGCCCAATAATTCAGGGAAATTCGATTGGAATAGCTACTGGAAGCTCGCCGGTCACAACGCATCTAGAATTGGCTTCGTCGGAATCCGACGAATTTTTACGGATTTTCCTAGGGGTACAACTAGGAAAAATCACCAAAATCGAGAAATCGCAAAAAATGGTGAAATTTTGGATCCGAGCCCAATAATTCAGGGAAACTCGATTGGAATAATTACTGGAAGCTCGCCGGTCACAACGCATCGAGAATTGGCTTCGTCGGAATCCGACGAATTTTTACGGATTTTCCTAGGTGTACCACTAGGGAAAATTACCAAAATCGAGAAATCGCAAAAAGTGGTGAAATTTTTGATCCGAGCCCAATAATTCAGGGAAACTCGATTGGAATAGCTACTGGAAGCTCGCCGGTCACAACGCATCGAGAATTGGCTTCGTCGGAATCCGACGAATTTCCCTAGGGGTACCACTAGGGAAAATCGCCAAAATCGAGAAATCGCAAAAAGTGGTGAAATTTTTGATCCGAGCCCAATAATTCAGGGAAACTCGATTGGAATAGCTACTGGAAGCTCGCCGGTCACAACGCATCGAGAATTGGCTTCGTAAGAATCCGACGAATTTCCCTAGGGGTACCACTAGGGAAAATCGCCAAAATCGAGAAATCGCAAAAAGTGGTGAAATTTTGGATCCGAGCCCAATAATTCAGGGAAACTAGATTGGAATAGCTACTGGAAGCTCGCCGGTCACAACGCATCGAGAATTGGCTTCGTCGGAATCCGACGAATTTCCCTAGGGGTACCACTAGGGAAAATCGCCAAAATCGAGAAATCGCAAAAAGTGGTGAAATTTTGGATCCGAGCCCAATAATTCAGGGAAACTCGATTGGAATAGCTACTGGAAGCTCGCCGGTCACAACGCATCGAGAATTGGCTTCGTCGGAATCCGACGAATTTTTACGGATTTTCCTAGGGGTACCACTAGGGAAAATCGACAAAATCGAGAAATCGCAAAAAGTGGTGAAATTTTTGATCCGAGCCCAATAATTCAGGGAAACTCGATTGGAATAGCTACTGGAAGCTCGCCGGTCACAACGCATCGAGAATTGGCTTCGTCGGAATCCGACGAATTTTTACGGATTTCCCTAGGGGTACCACTAGGGAAAATCGCCAAAATCGAGAAATCGCAAAAAGTGGTGAAATTTTGGATCCGAGCCCAATAATTCAGGGAAACTCGATTGGAATAATTACTGGAAGCTCGCCGGTCACAACGCATCGAGAATTGGCTTCGTCGGAATCTGACGAATTTTTACGGATTTGCCTAGGGGTACCACTAGGGAAAATCGCCAAAATCGAGAAATCGCAAAAAGTGGTGAAATTTTTGATCCGAGCCCAATAATTCAGGGAAACTCGATTGGAATAGCTACTGGAAGCTCGCCGGTCACAACGCATCGAGAATTGGCTTCGTCGGAATCCGACGGATTTCCCTAGGGGTACCACTAGGGAAAATCGCCAAAATCGAGAAATCGCAAAAAGTGGTGAAATTTTGGATCCGAGCCCAATAATTCAGGGAAACTCGATTGGAATAGCTACTGGAAGCTCGCCGGTCACAACGCATCGAGAATTGGCATCGTCGGAATTCGATGAATTTTTACGGATTTCCCTAGGGGTACCACTAGGGAAAATCGCCAAAATCGAGAAATCGCAAAAAGTGGTGAAATTTTGGATCCGAGCCCAATAATTCAGGGAAACTCGATTGGAATAGCTACTGGAAGCTCGCCGGTCACAACGCATCGAGAATTGGCTTCGTCGGAATCCGACGAATTTCCCTAGGGGTACCACTAGGGAAAATCGCCAAAATCGAGAAATCGCAAAAAGTGGTGAAATTTTGGATCCGAGCCCAACAATTCAGGGAAACTCGATTGGAATAGCTACTGGAAGCTCGCCGGTCACAACGCATCGAGAATTGGCTTCGTCGGAATCCGACGAATTTTTACGGATTTCCCTAGGGGTACCACTAGGGAAAATCACCAAAATCGAGAAATCGCAAAAAGTAGTGAAATTTTTGATCCGAGCCCAATAATTCAGGGAAATTCGATTGGAATAGCTACTGGAAGCTCGCCGGTCACAACGCATCGAGAATTGGCTTCGTCGGAATCCGACGAATTTTTACGGATTTTCCTAGGGGTACCACTAGGGAAAATCGCCAAAATCGAGAAATCGCAAAAAGTGGTGAAATTTTGGATCCGAGCCCAATAATTCAGGGAAACTCGATTGAAATAGCTACTGGAAGCTCAACGCATCGAGAATTGGCTTCGTCGGAATCTAACAAATTTTTACGGATTTCCCTAGGGGTACCACTAGGGAAAATCACCAAAATCGAGAAATTACAAAAAGTGGTGAAATTTTTGATCCGAGCCCAATAATTCAGGGAAACTCGATTGGAATAGCTACTGGCAGCTCGCCAGTCACAACGCATCGAGAATTGGCTTCGTCGGAATCCGACGAATTTTCCTAGGGGTACCACTAGGGAAAATCGCCAAAATCGAGAAATCGCAAAAAGTGGTGAAATTTTGGATCCGAGCCCAATAATTCAGGGAAACTCGATTGGAATAGCTACTGGAAGCTCGCCGGTCATAATGCATCGAGAATTGGCTTCGTCGGAATCCGACAAATTTTTACGGATTTCCCTAGGGGTACCACTAGGGAAAATCGCCAAAATCGAGAAATCGCAAAAAGTGGTGAAATTTTGGATCCGAGCCCAATAATTCAGGGAAACTCGATTGGAATAGCTACTGGAAGCTCGCCGGTCACAACGCATCGAGAATTGGCTTCGTCGGAATCCGACGAATTTTTACGGATTTCCCTAGGGGTACCACTAGGGAAAATCGCCAAAATCGAGAAATCGCAAAAAGTGGTGAAATTTTTGATCCGAGCCCAATAATTCAGGGAAACTCGATTGGAATAGCTACTGGAAGCTCGCCGGTCATAATGCATCGAGAATTGGCTTCGTCGGAATCCGACAAATTTTTACGGATTTCCCTAGGGGTACCACTAGGGAAAATCGCCAAAATCGAGAAATCGCAAAAAGTGGTGAAATTTTGGATCCGAGCCCAATAATTCAGGGAAACTCGATTGGAATAGCTACTGGAAGCTCGCCGGTCATAATGCATCGAGAATTGGCTTCGTCGGAATCCGACGAATTTTTACGGATTTCCCTAGGGGTACCACTAGGAAAAATCGCCAAAATCGAGAAATCGCAAAAAGTGGTGAAATTTTGGATCCGAGCCCAATAATTCAGGGAAACTCGATTGGAATAGCTACTGGAAGCTCGCCGGTCACAACGCATCGAGAATTGGCTTCGTCGGAATCCGATGAATTTTTACGGATTTCCCTACCACTAGGGAAAATTGCCAAAATCGAGAAATCGCAAAAAGTGGTGAAATTTTGGATCCGAGCCCAATAATTCAGGGAAACTCGATTGGAATAGCTACTGGAAGCTCGCCGGTCACAACGCATCGAGAATTGGCTTCGTCAGAATCCGACGTATTTTTACGGATTTCCCTAGGGGTACCACTAGGGAAAATCGCCAAAATCGAGAAATCGCAAAAAGTGGTGAAATTTTCGATCCGAGCCCAATAATTCAGGGAAACTCGATTGGAATAGCTACTGGAAGCTCGCCGGTCACAATGCATCAAGAATTGGCTTCGTCGGAATCCGACGAATTTTTACGGATTTCCCTACCACTAGGGAAAATTGCCAAAATCGAGAAATCGCAAAAAGTGGTGAAATTTTGGATCCGAGCCCAATAATTCAGGGAAACTCGATTGGAATAGCTACTGGAATCTCGCCGGTCACAACGCATCGAGCATTGGCTTCGTCGGAATCCGACGAATTTTTACGGATTTCCCTAGGGGTACCACTAGGGAAAATCGCCAAAATCGAGAAATCGCAAAAAGTGGTGAAATTTTGGATCCGAGCCCAATAATTCAGGGAAACTCGATTGGAATAGCTACTGGAAGCTCTCCGGTCACAACGCATCGAGAATTGGCTTCGTCGGAATCCGACGAATTTTTACGGATTTCTCTACCACTAGGGAAAATCGCCAAAATCGAGAAATCGCAAAAAGTGGTGAAATTTTGGATCCGAGCCCAATAATTCAGGGAAACTCGATTGGAATAGCTACTGGAAGCACGCCGGTCACAACGCATCGAGCATTGGCTTCGTCGGAATCCGACGAATTTTTACGGATTTCCCTAGGGGTACCACTAGGGAAAATCACCAAAATCGAGAAATCGCAAAAAGTGGTGAAATTTTGGATCCGAGCCCAATAATTCAGGGAAACTCGATTGGAATAGCTACTGGAAGCTCAACGAATCGAGAATTGGCTTCGTCGGAATCCAACGAATTTTTACGGATTTCCCTAGGGGTACCACTAGGGAAAATCACCAAAATCGAGAAATCGCAAAAAGTGGTGAAATTTTGGATCCGAGCCCAATAATTCAGGGAAACTCGATTGGAATAGCTACTGGAAGCTCGCCAGTCACAACGCATCGAGAATTGGCTTCGTCGGAATCCGACGAATTTTTACGGATTTCCCTTGGGGTACCACTAGGGAAAATCACCAAAATCGAGAAATCGCAAAAAATGGTGAAATTTTGGATCCGAGCCCAATAATTCAGGGAAACTCGATTGGAATAGCTACTGGAAGCTCGCCGGTCACAATGCATCGAGAATTGGCTTCGTCGGAATCCGACGAATTTTTACGGATTTTCCTAGGTGTACCACTAGGGAAAATTACCAAAATCGAGAAATCGCAAAAAGTGGTGAAATTTTGGATCCGAGCCAAATAATTCAGGGAAACTCGATTGGAATAGCTACTGGAAGCTCGCCGGTCACAACGCATCGAGAATTGGCTTCGTCGGAATCCGACGAATTTTTACGGATTTCCCTAGGGGTACCACTAGGGAAAATCACCAAAATCGAGAAATCGCAAAAAATGGTGAAATTTTGGATCCGAGCCCAATAATTCAGGGAAACTCGATTGGAATAGCTACTGGAAGCTCGCCGGTCACAATGCATCGAGAATTGGCTTCGTCGGAATCCAACAAATTTTTACGGATTTCCCTAGGGGTACCACTAGGGAAAATCGCCAAAATCGAGAAATCGCAAAAAGTGGTGAAATTTTGGATCCGAGCCCAATAATTCAGGGAAACTCGATTGGAATAGCTACTGGAAGCTCGCCGGTCACAACGCATTGAGAATTGGCTTCGTCGGAATCCGACGAATTTTTACGGATTTCCCTAGGGGTACCACTAGGAAAAATCGCAAAAATCGAGAAATCGCAAAAAGTGGTGAAATTTTGGATCCGAGCCCAATAATTCAGGGAAACTCGATTGGAATAGCTACTGGAAGCTCGCCGGTCACAACGCATCGAGAATTGGCTTCGTCGGAATCCGACGAATTTTTACGGATTTCCCTACCACTAGGGAAAATTGCCAAAATCGAGAAATCGCAAAAAGTGGTGAAATTTTGGATCCGAGCCCAATAATTCAGGGAAACTCGATTGGAATAGCTACTGGAAGCTCGCCGGTCACAACGCATCGAGAATTGGCTTCGTCAGAATCCGACGAATTTTTACGGATTTCCCTAGGGTACCACTAGGGAAAATCGCCAAAATCGAGAAATCGCAAAAAGTGGTGAAATTTTGGATCCGAGCCCAATAATTCAGGGAAACTCGATTGGAATAGCTACTGGAAGCTCGCCGGTCACAATGCATCGAGAATTGGCTTCGTCGGAATCCGACGAATTTTTACGGATTTCCCTACCACTAGGGAAAATTGCCAAAATCGAGAAATCGCAAAAAGTGGTGAAATTTTGGATCCGAGCCCAATAATTCAGGGAAACTCGATTGGAATAGCTACTGGAAGCTCTCCGGTCACAACGCATCGAGAATTGGCTTCGTCGGAATCCGACGAATTTTTACGGATTTCTCTACCACTAGGGAAAATCGCCAAAATCGAGAAATCGCAAAAAGTGGTGAAATTTTGGATCCGAGCCCAATAATTCAGGGAAACTCGATTGGAATAGCTACTGGAAGCACGCCGGTCACAACGCATCGAGCATTGGCTTCGTCGGAATCCGACGAATTTTTACGGATTTCCCTAGGGGTACCACTAGGGAAAATCACCAAAATCGAGAAATCGCAAAAAGTGGTGAAATTTTGGATCCGAGCCCAATAATTCAGGGAAACTCGATTGGAATAGCTACTGGAAGCTCGCCAGTCACAACGCATCGAGAATTGGCTTCGTCGGAATCCGACGAATTTTTACGGATTTCCCTAGGGGTACCACTAGGGAAAATCACCAAAATCGAGAAATCGCAAAAAGTGGTGAAATTTTGGATTCGAGCCCAATAATTCAGGGAAATTCGATTGGAATAGCTACTGGAAGCTCGCCGGTCACAACGCATCTAGAATTGGCTTCGTCGGAATCCGACGAATTTTTACGGATTTTCCTAGGGGTACAACTAGGAAAAATCACCAAAATCGAGAAATCGCAAAAAATGGTGAAATTTTGGATCCGAGCCCAATAATTCAGGGAAACTCGATTGGAATAATTACTGGAAGCTCGCCGGTCACAACGCATCGAGAATTGGCTTCGTCGGAATCCGACGAATTTTTACGGATTTTCCTAGGTGTACCACTAGGGAAAATTACCAAAATCGAGAAATCGCAAAAAGTGGTGAAATTTTTGATCCGAGCCCAATAATTCAGGGAAACTCGATTGGAATAGCTACTGGAAGCTCGCCGGTCACAACGCATCGAGAATTGGCTTCGTCGGAATCCGACGAATTTCCCTAGGGGTACCACTAGGGAAAATCGCCAAAATCGAGAAATCGCAAAAAGTGGTGAAATTTTTGATCCGAGCCCAATAATTCAGGGAAACTCGATTGGAATAGCTACTGGAAGCTCGCCGGTCACAACGCATCGAGAATTGGCTTCGTAAGAATCCGACGAATTTCCCTAGGGGTACCACTAGGGAAAATCGCCAAAATCGAGAAATCGCAAAAAGTGGTGAAATTTTGGATCCGAGCCCAATAATTCAGGGAAACTAGATTGGAATAGCTACTGGAAGCTCGCCGGTCACAACGCATCGAGAATTGGCTTCGTCGGAATCCGACGAATTTCCCTAGGGGTACCACTAGGGAAAATCGCCAAAATCGAGAAATCGCAAAAAGTGGTGAAATTTTGGATCCGAGCCCAATAATTCAGGGAAACTCGATTGGAATAGCTACTGGAAGCTCGCCGGTCACAACGCATCGAGAATTGGCTTCGTCGGAATCCGACGAATTTTTACGGATTTTCCTAGGGGTACCACTAGGGAAAATCGACAAAATCGAGAAATCGCAAAAAGTGGTGAAATTTTTGATCCGAGCCCAATAATTCAGGGAAACTCGATTGGAATAGCTACTGGAAGCTCGCCGGTCACAACGCATCGAGAATTGGCTTCGTCGGAATCCGACGAATTTTTACGGATTTCCCTAGGGGTACCACTAGGGAAAATCGCCAAAATCGAGAAATCGCAAAAAGTGGTGAAATTTTGGATCCGAGCCCAATAATTCAGGGAAACTCGATTGGAATAATTACTGGAAGCTCGCCGGTCACAACGCATCGAGAATTGGCTTCGTCGGAATCTGACGAATTTTTACGGATTTGCCTAGGGGTACCACTAGGGAAAATCGCCAAAATCGAGAAATCGGAAAAAGTGGTGAAATTTTTGATCCGAGCCCAATAATTCAGGGAAACTCGATTGGAATAGCTACTGGAAGCTCGCCGGTCACAACGCATCGAGAATTGGCTTCGTCGGAATCCGACGGATTTCCCTAGGGGTACCACTAGGGAAAATCGCCAAAATCGAGAAATCGCAAAAAGTGGTGAAATTTTGGATCCGAGCCCAATAATTCAGGGAAACTCGATTGGAATAGCTACTGGAAGCTCGCCGGTCACAACGCATCGAGAATTGGCATCGTCGGAATTCGATGAATTTTTACGGATTTCCCTAGGGGTACCACTAGGGAAAATCGCCAAAATCGAGAAATCGCAAAAAGTGGTGAAATTTTGGATCCGAGCCCAATAATTCAGGGAAACTCGATTGGAATAGCTACTGGAAGCTCGCCGGTCACAACGCATCGAGAATTGGCTTCGTCGGAATCCGACGAATTTCCCTAGGGGTACCACTAGGGAAAATCGCCAAAATCGAGAAATCGCAAAAAGTGGTGAAATTTTGGATCCGAGCCCAACAATTCAGGGAAACTCGATTGGAATAGCTACTGGAAGCTCGCCGGTCACAACGCATCGAGAATTGGCTTCGTCGGAATCCGACGAATTTTTACGGATTTCCCTAGGGGTACCACTAGGGAAAATCACCAAAATCGAGAAATCGCAAAAAGTAGTGAAATTTTTGATCCGAGCCCAATAATTCAGGGAAATTCGATTGGAATAGCTACTGGAAGCTCGCCGGTCACAACGCATCGAGAATTGGCTTCGTCGGAATCCGACGAATTTTTACGGATTTTCCTAGGGGTACCACTAGGGAAAATTGCAAAAATCGAGAAATCGCAAAAAGTGGTGAAATTTTGGATCCGAGCCCAATAATTCAGGGAAACTCGATTGAAATAGCTACTGGAAGCTCAACGCATCGAGAATTGGCTTCGTCGGAATCTAACAAATTTTTACGGATTTCCCTAGGGGTACCACTAGGGAAAATCACCAAAATCGAGAAATTACAAAAAGTGGTGAAATTTTTGATCCGAGCCCAATAATTCAGGGAAACTCGATTGGAATAGCTACTGGCAGCTCGCCAGTCACAACGCATCGAGAATTGGCTTCGTCGGAATCCGACGAATTTTCCTAGGGGTACCACTAGGGAAAATCGCCAAAATCGAGAAATCGCAAAAAGTGGTGAAATTTTGGATCCGAGCCCAATAATTCAGGGAAACTCGATTGGAATAGCTACTGGAAGCTCGCCGGTCATAATGCATCGAGAATTGGCTTCGTCGGAATCCGACAAATTTTTACGGATTTCCCTAGGGGTACCACTAGGGAAAATCGCCAAAATCGAGAAATCGCAAAAAGTGGTGAAATTTTGGATCCGAGCCCAATAATTCAGGGAAACTCGATTGGAATAGCTACTGGAAGCTCGCCGGTCACAACGCATCGAGAATTGGCTTCGTCGGAATCCGACGAATTTTTACGGATTTCCCTAGGGGTACCACTAGGGAAAATCGCCAAAATCGAGAAATCGCAAAAAGTGGTGAAATTTTTGATCCGAGCCCAATAATTCAGGGAAACTCGATTGGAATAGCTACTGGAAGCTCGCCGGTCACAACGCATCGAGAATTGGCTTCGTCGGAATCCGACGGATTTCTCTAGGGGTACCACTAGGGAAAATCGCCAAAATCGAGAAATCGCAAAAAGTGGTGAAATTTTGGATCCGAGCCCAATAATTCAGGGAAACTCGATTGGAATAGCTACTGGAAGCTCGCCGGTCACAACGCATCGAGAATTGGCATCGTCGGAATCCGATGAATTTTTACGGATTTCCCTAGGGGTACCACTAGGGAAAATCGCCAAAATCGAGAAATCGCAAAAAGTGGTGAAATTTTGGATCCGAGCCCAATAATTCAGGGAAACTCGATTGGAATAGCTACTGGAAGCTCGCCGGTCACAACGCATCGAGAATTGGCTTCGTCGGAATCCGACGAATTTCCCTAGGGGTACCACTAGGGAAAATCGCCAAAATCGAGAAATCGCAAAAAGTGGTGAAATTTTGGATCCGAGCCCAATAATTCAGGGAAACTCGATTGGAATAGCTACTGGAAGCTCGCCGGTCACAACGCATCGAGAATTGGCTTCGTCGGAATCCGACGAATTTCCCTAGGGGTACCACTAGGGAAAATCGCCAAAATCGAGAAATCGCAAAAAGTGGTGAAATTTTGGATCCGAGCCCAATAATTCAGGGAAACTCGATTGGAATAGCTACTGGAAGCTCGCCGGTCACAACGCATCGAGAATTTGCTTCATCGGAATCCGACGAATTTTTACGGATTTCCCTAGGGGTACCACTAGGGAAAATCGCCAAAATCGAGAAATCGCAAAAAGTGGTGAAATTTTGGATCCGAGCCCAATAATTCAGGGAAACTCGATTGGAATAGCTACTGGAAGCTCGCCGGTCACAACGCATCGAGAATTGGCTTCGTCGGAATCCGACGAATTTCCCTAGGGGTACCACTAGGGAAAATCGCCAAAATCGAGAAATCGCAAAAAGTGGTGAAATTTTGGATCCGAGCCCAATAATTCAGGGAAACTCGATTGGAATAGCTACTGGAAGCTCGCCGGTCACAACGCATCGAGAATTGGTTTCGTCGGAATCCGACGAATTTTTACGGATTTCCCTAGGGGTACCACTAGGGAAAATCACCAAAATCGAGAAATCGCAAAAAGTGGTGAAATTTTTGATCCGAGCCCAATAATTCAGGGAAATTCGATTGGAATAGCTACTGGAAGCTCGCCGGTCACAACGCATCGAGAATTGGCTTCGTCGGAATCCGACGAATTTTTACGGATTTTCCTAGGGGTACCACTAGGGAAAATCGCCAAAATCGAGAAATCGCAAAAAGTGGTGAAATTTTGGATCCGAGCCCAATAATTCAGGGAAACTCGATTGAAATAGCGACTGGAAGCTCAACGCATCGAGAATTGGCTTCGTCGGAATCTAACGAATTTTTACGGATTTCCCTAGGGGTACCACTAGGGAAAATCACCAAAATCGAGAAATTGCAAAAAGTGGTGAAATTTTTGATCCGAGCCCAATAATTCAGGGAAACTCGATTGGAATAGCTACTGGCAGCTCGCCAGTCACAACGCATCGAGAATTGGCTTCATCGGAATCCGACGAATTTTCCTAGGGGTACCACTAGGGAAAATCGCCAAAATCGAGAAATCGCAAAAAGTGGTGAAATTTTGGATCCGAGCCCAATAATTCAGGGAAACTCGATTGGAATAGCTACTGGAAGCTCGCCGGTCACAATGCATCGAGAATTGGCTTCGTCGGAATCCGACAAATTTTTACGGATTTCCCTAGGGGTACCACTAGGGAAAATCGCCAAAATCGAGAAATCGCAAAAAGTGGTGAAATTTTGGATCCGAGCCCAATAATTCAGGGAAACTCGATTGGAATAGCTACTGGAAGCTCGCCGGTCACAACGCATCGAGAATTGGCTTCGTCGGAATCCGACGAATTTTTACGGATTTCCCTACCACTAGGGAAAATCGCCAAAATCGAGAAATCGCAAAAAGTGGTGAAATTTTGGATCCGAGCCCAATAATTCAGGAAAACTCGATTGGAATAGCTACTGGAATCTCGCCGGTCACAACGCATCGAGCATTGGCTTCGTCGGAATCCGACGAATTTTTACGGATTTCCCTAGGGGTAACACTAGGGAAAATCGCCAAAATCGAGAAATCGCAAAAAGTGGTGAAATTTTGGATCCGAGCCCAATAATTCAGGGAAACTCGATTGGAATAGCTACTGGAAGCTCGCCGGTCACAACGCATCGAGAATTGGATTCGTCGGAATCCGACGAATTTCCCTAGGGGTACCACTAGGAAAAATCGCCAAAATCGAGAAATCGCAAAAAGTGGTGAAATTTTGGATCCGAGCCCAATAATTCAGGGAAACTCGATTGGAATAGCTACTGGAAGCTCGCCGGTCACAACGCATCGAGAATTGGCTTCGTCGGAATCCGACGAATTTCCCTAGGGGTACCACTAGGGAAAATCGCCAAAATCGAGAAATCGCAAAAAGTGGTGAAATTTTGGATCCAAGCCCAATAATTCAGGGAAACTCGATTGGAATAGCTACTGGAAGCTCGCCGGTGACAACGCATCGAGAATTGGCTTCGTCGGAATCCGACGAATTTTTACGGATTTCCCTAGGGGTACCACTAGGGAAAATCGCCAAAATCGAGAAATCGCAAAAAGTGGTGAAATTTTGGATCCGAGCCCAATAATTCAGGGAAACTCGATTGGAATAGCTACTGGAAGCTCGCCGGTCACAACGCATCGAGAATTGGCTTCGTCGGAATCCGACGGATTTCCCTAGGGGTACCACTAGGGAAAATCGCCAAAATCGAGAAATCGCAAAAAGTGGTGAAATTTTGGATCCGAGCCCAATAATTCAGGGAAACTCGATTGGAATAGCTACTGGAAGCTCACCGGTCACAACACATCGAGAATTGGCTTCGTCGGAATCCGACGAATTTCCTTAGGGGTACCACTAGGGAAAATCGCCAAAATCGAGAAATCGCAAAAAGTGGTGAAATTTTGGATCCGAGCCCAATAATTCAGGGAAACTCGATTGGAATAGCTACTGGAAGCTCGCCGGTGACAACGCATCGAGAATTGGCTTCGTCGAAATCCGACGAATTTTTACGGATTTCCCTAGGTACCACTAGGGAAAATCGCCAAAATCGAGAAATCGCAAAAAGTGGTGAAATTTTGGATCCGAGCCCAATAATTCAGGGAAACTCGATTGGAATAGCTACTGGAAGCTCGCCGGTCACAACGCATCGAGAATTGGCTTCGTCGGAATCCGACGGATTTCCCTAGGGGTACCACTAGGGAAAATCGCCAAAATCGAGAAATCGCAAAAAGTGGTGAAATTTTGGATCGGAGCCCAATAATTCAGGGAAACTAGATTGGAATAGCTACTGGAAGCTCGCCGGTCACAACGCATCGAGAATTGGCTTCGTCGGAATCCGACGAATTTCCCTAGGGGTACCACTAGGGAAAATCGCCAAAATCGAGAAATCGCAAAAAGTGGTGAAATTTTGGATCCGAGCCCAATAATTCAGGGAAACTCGATTGGAATAGCTACTGGAAGCTCGCCGGTCACAACGCATCGAGAATTGGCTTCGTCGGAATCCGACGAATTTTTACGGATTTCCCTAGGGGTACCACTAGGGAAAATCGCCAAAATCGAGAAATCGCAAAAAGTGGTGAAATTTTTGATCCGAGCCCAATAATTCTGGGAAACTCGATTGGAATAGCTACTGGAAGCTCGCCGGTCACAACGCATCGAGAATTGGCTTCGTCGAAATCCGACGAATTTTTACGGATTTCCCTAGGGGTACCACTAGGGAAAATCGCCAAAATCGAGAAATCGCAAAAAGTGGTGAAATTTTTGATCCGAGCCCAATAATTCAGGGAAACTCGATTGGAATAGCTACTGGAAGCTCGCCGGTCACAACTCATCGAGAATTGGCTTCGTCGGAATCCGACGAATTTTTACGGATTTCCCTAGGGGTACCACTAGGGAAAATCGCCAAAATCGAGAAATCGCAAAAAGTTGTGAAATTTTGGATCCGAGCCCAATAATTCAGGGAAACTCGATTGGAATAGCTACTGGAAGCTCGCCGGTCACAACGCATCGAGAATTGGCTTCGTCGGAATCCGACGAATTTTTACGGATTTCCCTAGGGGTACCACTAGGGAAAATCGCCAAAATCGAGAAATCGCAAAAAGTGGTAAAATTTTGGATCCGAGCCCAATAATTCAGGGAAACTCGATTGGAATAGCTACTGGAAGCTCGCCGGTCACAACGCATCGAGAATTGGCTTCGTCGGAATCCGACGAATTTTTACGGATTTCCCTAGGGGTACCACTAGGGAAAATCGCCAAAATCGAGAAATCGCAAAAAGTGGTGAAATTTTAGATCCGAGCCCAATAATTCAGGAAACTCGATTGGAATAGCTACTGGAAGCTCGCCGGTCACAACGCATCGAGAATTGGCTTCGTCGGAATCCGACGAATTTTTACGGATTTTCCTAGGGGTACCACTAGGGAAAATCGCCAAAATCGAGAAATCGCAAAAAGTGGTGAAATTTTGGATCCGAGCCCAATAGTTCAGGGAAACTCGATTGGAATAGCTACTGGAAGCTCGCCGGTCACAACGCATCGAGAATTGGCTTCGTCGGAATCCGACGAATTTCCCTAGGGGTACCACTAGGGAAAATCGCTAAAATCGAGAAATCGCAAAAAGTGGTGAAATTTTGGATCCGAGCCCAATAATTCAGGGAAACTCGATTGGAATAGCTACTGGAAGCTCGCCGGTCACAACGCATCGAGAATTGGCTTCGTCGGAATCCGACGAATTTTTACGGATTTCCCTAGGGGTACCACTAAGGAAAATCGCCAAAATCGAGAAATCGCAAAAAGTGGTGAAATTTTGGATCCGAGCCCAATAATTAAGGGAAACTCGATTGGAATAGCTACTGGAAGCTCGCCGGTCACAACGCATCGAGAATTGGCTTCGTCGGAATCCGACGAATTTTTACGGATTTCCCTAGGGGTACCACTAGGGAAAATCGCCAAAATCGAGAAATCGCAAAAAGTGGTGAAATTTTTGATACGAGCCCAATAATTCAGGGAAACTCGATTGGAATAATTACTGGAAGCTCGCCGGTCACAACGCATCGAGAATTGGCTTCGTCGGAATCTGACGAATTTTTACGGATTTGCCTAGGGGTACCACTAGGGAAAATCGCCAAAATCGAGAAATCGCAAAAAGTGGTGAAATTTTTGATCCGAGCCCAATAATTCAGGGAAACTCGATTGGAATAGCTACTGGAAGCTCGCCGGTCACAACGCATCGAGAATTGGCTTCGTCGGAATCCGACGAATTTCCCTAGGGGTACCACTAGGGAAAATCGCCAAAATCGAGAAATCGCAAAAAGTGGTGAAATTTTTGATCCGAGCCCAATAATTCAGGGAAACTCGATTGGAATAATTACTGGAAGCTCGCCGGTCACAACGCATCGAGAATTGGCTTCGTCGGAATCCGACGAATTTTTACGGATTTGCCTAGGGGTACCACTAGGGAAAATCGCCAAAATCGAGAAATCGCAAAAAGTGGTGAAATTTTGGATCCGAGCCCAATAATTCAGGGAAACTCGATTGGAATAGCTACTGGAAGCTCACCGGTCACAACGCATCGAGAATTGGCTTCGTCGGAATCCGACGAATTTCCCTAGGGGTACCACTAGGAAAAATCGCCAAAATCGAGAAATCGCAAAAAGTGATGAAATTTTGGATCCGAGCCCAATAATTCAGGGAAACTCGATTGGAATAGCTACTGGAAGCTCGCCGGTCACAACGCATCGAGAATTGGCTTCGTCGGAATCCGACGAATTTCCCTAGGGGTACCACTAGGGAAAATCGAGAAATCGCAAAAAGTGGTGAAATTTTGGATCCGAGCCCAATAATTCAGGGAAACTCGATTGGAATAGCTACTGGAAGCTCGCCGGTCACAACGCATCGAGAATTGGCTTCGTCGGAATCCGACGAATTTTTACGGATTTCCCTAGGGGTACCACTAGGGAAAATCGCCAAAATCGAGAAATCGCAAAAAGTGGTGAAATTTTGGATCCGAGCCCAATAATTCAGGGAAACTCGATTGGAATAGCTACTGGAAGCTCGCCGGTCACAACGCATCGAGAATTGGCTTCGTCGGAATCCGACGGATTTCCCTAGGGGTACCACTAGGGAAAATCGCCAAAATCGAGAAATCGCAAAAAGTGGTGAAATTTTGGATCCGAGCCCAATAATTCAGGGAAACTCGATTGGAATAGCTACTGGAAGCTCGCCGGTCACAACGCATCGAGAATTGGCTTCGTCGGAATCCGACGAATTTCCCTAGGGGTACCACTAGGGAAAATCGCCAAAATCGAGAAATCGCAAAAAGTGGTGAAATTTTGGATCCGAGCCCAATAATTCAGGGAAACTCGATTGGAATAGCTACTGGAAGCTCGCCGGTGACAACGCATCGAGAATTGGCTTCGTCGGAATCCGACGAATTTTTACGGATTTCCCTAGGGGTACCACTAGGGAAAATCGCCAAAATCGAGAAATCGCAAAAAGTGGTGAAATTTTTGATCCGAGCCCAATAATTCAGGGAAACTCGATTGGAATAGCTACTGGAAGCTCGCCGGTCACAACGCATCGAGAATTGGCTTCGTCGGAATCCGACGGATTTCCCTAGGGGTACCACTAGGGAAAATCGCCAAAATCGAGAAATCGCAAAAAGTGGTGAAATTTTGGATCCGAGCCCAATAATTCAGGGAAACTCGATTGGAATAGCTACTGGAAGCTCGCCGGTCACAACGCATCGAGAATTGGCTTCGTCGGAATCCGACGAATTTCCCTAGGGGTACCACTAGGGAAAATCGCCAAAATCGAGAAATCGCAAAAAGTGGTGAAATTTTGGATCCGAGCCCAATAATTCAGGGAAACTCGATTGGAATAGCTACTGGAAGCTCGCCGGTCACAACGCATCGAGAATTGGCTTCGTCGGAATCCGACGAATTTTTACGGATTTCCCTAGGGGTACCACTAGGGAAAATCGCCAAAATCGAGAAATCGCAAAAAGTGGTGAAATTTTGGATCCGAGCCCAATAATTCTGGGAAACTCGATTGGAATAGCTACTGGAAGCTCGCCGGTCACAACGCATCGAGAATTGGCTTCGTCGAAATCCGACGAATTTTTACGGATTTCCCTAGGGGTACCACTAGGGAAAATCGCCAAAATCGAGAAATCGCAAAAAGTGGTGAAATTTTGGATCCGAGCCCAATAATTCAGGGAAACTCGATTGGAATAGCTACTGGAAGCTCGCCGGTCACAACTCATCGAGAATTGGCTTCGTCGGAATCCGATGAATTTTTACGAATTTCCCTAGGGGTACCACTAGGAAAAATCGCCAAAATCGAGAAATCGCAAAAAGTGGTAAAATTTTTGATCCGAGCCCAATAATTCAGGGAAACTCGATTGGAATAGCTACTGGAAGCTCGCCGGTCACAACGCATCGAGAATTGGCTTCGTCGGAATCCGACGAATTTTTACGGATTTCCCTAGGGGTACCACTAGGGAAAATCGCCAAAATCGAGAAATCGCAAAAAGTGGTAAAATTTTGGATCCGAGCCCAATAATTCTGGGAAACTCGATTGGAATAGCTACTGGAAGCTCGCCGGTCACAACGCATCGAGAATTGGCTTCGTCGGAATCCGACGAATTTTTACGGATTTCCCTAGGGGTACCACTAGGGAAAATCGCCAAAATCGAGAAATCGCAAAAAGTGGTGAAATTTTAGATCCGAGCCCAATAATTCAGGAAACTCGATTGGAATAGCTACTGGAAGCTCGCCGGTCACAACGCATCGAGAATTGGCTTCGTCGGAATCCGACGAATTTCCCTAGGGGTACCACTAGGGAAAATCGCCAAAATCGAGAAATCGCAAAAAGTGGTGAAATTTTTGATCCGAGCCCAATAATTCAGGGAAACTCGATTGGAATAGCTACTGGAAGCTCGCCGGTCACAACGCATCGAGAATTGGCTTCGTCGGAATCCGACGAATTTTCCTAGGGGTACCACTAGGGAAAATCGCCAAAATCGAGAAATCGCAAAAAGTGGTGAAATTTTGGATCCGAGCCCAATAATTCAAGGAAACTCGATTGGAATGGCTACTGGAAGCTCGCCGGTCACAACGCATCGAGAATTGGCTTCGTCGGAATCCGACGAATTTTTACGGATTTCCCTAGGGGTACCACTAGGGAAAATCGCCAAAATCGAGAAATCGCAAAAAGTGGTGAAATTTTGGATCCGAGCCCAATAATTCTGGGAAACTCGATTGGAATAGCTACTGGAAGCTCGCCGGTCACAACGCATCGAGAATTGGCTTCGTCGAAATCCGACGAATTTTTACGGATTTTCCTAGGGGTACCACTAGGGAAAATCGCCAAAATCGAGAAATCACAAAAAGTGGTGAAATTTTGGATCCGAGCCCAATAATTCAGGGAAACTCGATTGGAATAGCTACTGGAAGCTCGCCGGTCACAACGCATCGAGAATTGGCTTCGTCGGAATCCGACGAATTTCCCTAGGGGTACCACTAGGGAAAATCGCCAAAATCGAGAAATCGCAAAAAGTGGTGAAATTTTGGATCCGAGCCCAATAATTCAGGGAAACTCTATTGGAATAGCTACTGGAAGCTCGCCGGTCACAACGCATCGAGAATTGGCTTCGTCGGAATCCGACGAATTTCCCTAGGGGTACCATTAGGGAAAATCGCCAAAATCGAGAAATCGCAAAAAGTGGTGAAATTTTGGATCCGAGCCCAATAATTCAGGGAAACTCGATTGGAATAGCTACTGGAAGCTCGCCCGTCACAACGCATCGAGAATTGACTTCGTCGGAATCCGACGAATTTCCCTAGGGGTACCACTAGGGAAAATCGCCAAAATCGAGAAATCGCAAAAAGTGGTGAAATTTTGGATCCGAGCCCAATAATTCAGGGAAACTCGATTGGAATAGCTACTGGAAGCTCGCCGGTCACAACGCATCGAGAATTGGCTTCGTCGGAATCCGACGAATTTTTACGGATTTCCCTAGGGGTACCACTAGGGAAAATCGCCAAAATCGAGAAATCGCAAAAAGTGGTGAAATTTTGGATCCGAGCCCAATAATTCAGGGAAACTCGATTGGAATAGGTACTGGAAGCTCGCCAGTCACAACGCATCGAGAATTGGCTTCGTCGGAATCCGACGAATTTCCCTAGGGGTACCACTAGGGAAAATCGCCAAAATCGAGAAATCGCAAAAAGTGGTGAAATTTTGGATCCGAGCCCAATAATTCAGGGAAACTCGATTGGAATAGCTACTGGAAGCTCGCCGGTCACAACGCATCGAGAATTGGCTTCGTCGGAATCCGACGAATTTCCCTAGGGGTACCACTAGGGAAAATCGCCAAAATCGAGAAATCGCAAAAAGTGGTGAAATTTTGGATCCGAGCCCAATAATTCAGGGAAACTCGATTGGAATAGCTACTGGAAGCTCGCCGGTCACAACGCATCGAGAATTGGCTTCGTCGGAATCCGACGAATTTTTACGGATTTCCCTAGACCACTAGGGAAAATCGCCAAAATCGAGAAATCGCAAAAAGTGGTGAAATTTTGGATCCGAGCCCAATAATTCAGGGAAACTCGATTGGAATAGCTACTGGAAGCTCGCCGGTCACAACGCATCGAGAATTGGCTTCGTCGAAATCCGACGAATTTTTACGGATTTCCCTAGGGGTACCACTAGGGAAAATCGCCAAAATCGAGAAATCGCAAAAAGTGGTGAAATTTTGGATCCGAGCCCAATAATTCAGGGAAACTCGATTGGAATAGCTACTGGAAGCTCGCCGGTCACAACGCATCGAGAATTGGCTTCGTCGGAATCCGACGAATTTCCCTAGGGGTACCACTAGGGAAAATCGCCAAAATCGAGAAATCGCAAAAAGTGGTGAAATTTTGGATCCGAGCCCAATAATTCAGGGAAACTCGATTGGAATAGCTACTGGAAGCTCGCCGGTCACAACGCATCGAGAATTGGCTTCGTCGGAATCCGACGAATTTTTACGGATTTCCCTAGACCACTAGGGAAAATCGCCAAAATCGAGAAATCGCAAAAAGTGGTGAAATTTTGGATCCGAGCCCAATAATTCAGGGAAACTCGATTGGAATAGCTACTGGAAGCTCGCCGGTCACAACGCATCGAGAATTGGCTTCGTCGAAATCCGACGAATTTTTACGGATTTCCCTAGGGGTACCACTAGGGAAAATCGCCAAAATCGAGAAATCGCAAAAAGTGGTGAAATTTTGGATCCGAGCCCAATAATTCAGGGAAACTCGATTGGAATAGCTACTGGAAGCTCGCCGGTCACAACGCATCGAGAATTGGCTTCGTCGGAATCCGACGAATTTCCCTAGGGGTACCACTAGGGAAAATCGCCAAAATCGAGAAATCGCAAAAAGTGGTGAAATTTTGGATCCGAGCCCAATAATTCAGGGAAACTCGATTGGAATAGCTACTGGAAGCTCGCCGGTCACAACGCATCGAGAATTGGCTTCGTCGGAATCCGACGAATTTTTACGGATTTCCCTAGACCACTAGGGAAAATCGCCAAAATCGAGAAATCGCAAAAAGTGGTGAAATTTTGGATCCGAGCCCAATAATTCAGGGAAACTCGATTGGAATAGCTACTGGAAGCTCGCCGGTCACAACGCATCGAGAATTGGCTTCGTCGAAATCCGACGAATTTTTACGGATTTCCCTAGGGGTACCACTAGGGAAAATCGCCAAAATCGAAAAATCGCAAAAAGTGGTGAAATTTTGGATCCGAGCCCAATAATTCAGGGAAACTCGATTGGAATAGCTACTGGAAGCTCGCCGGTCACAACGCATCGAGAATTGGCTTCGTCGGAATCCGACGAATTTCCCTAGGGGTACCACTAGGGAAAATCGCCAAAATCGAGAAATCGCAAAAAGTGGTGAAATTTTGGATCCGAGCCCAATAATTCAGGGAAACTCGATTGGAATAGCTACTGGAAGCTCGCCGGTCACAACGCATCGAGAATTGGCTTCGTCGGAATCCGACGAATTTTTACGGATTTCCCTAGACCACTAGGGAAAATCGCCAAAATCGAGAAATCGCAAAAAGTGGTGAAATTTTGGATCCGAGCCCAATAATTCAGGAAAACTCGATTGGAATAGCTACTGGAAGCTCGCCGGTCACAACGCATCGAGAATTGGCTTCGTCGAAATCCGACGAATTTTTACGGATTTCCCTAGGGGTACCACTAGGGAAAATCGCCAAAATCGAGAAATCGCAAAAAGTGGTGAAATTTTGGATCCGAGCCCAATAATTCAGGGAAACTCGATTGGAATAGCTACTGGAAGCTCGCCGGTCACAACGCATCGAGAATTGGCTTCGTCGGAATCCGACGAATTTTTACGGATTTCCCTAGGGGTACAACTAGGGAAAATCGCCAAAATCGAGAAATCGCAAAAAGTGGTGAAATTTTGGATCCGAGCCCAATAATTCAGGGAAACTCGATTGGAATAGCTACTGGAAGCTCGCCGGTCACAACGCATCGAGAATTGGCTTCGTCGGAATCCGACGAATTTCCCTAGGGGTACCACTAGGGAAAATCGCCAAAATCGAGAAATCGCAAAAAGTGGTGAAATTTTGGATCCGAGCCCAATAATTCAGGAAACTCGATTGGAATAGCTACTGGAAGCTCGCCGGTCACAATGCATCGAGAATTCGCTTCGTCGGAATCCGACGAATTTTTACGGATTTCCCTAGGGGTACCACTAGGGAAAATCGCCAAAATCGAGAAATCGCAAAAAGTGGTGAAATTTTGGATCCGAGCCCAATAATTCAGGGAAACTCGATTGGAATAGCTACTGGAAGCTCGCCGGTCACAACGCATCGAGAATTGGCTTCGTCGGAATCCGACGAATTTCCCTAGGGGTACCACTAGGGAAAATCGCCAAAATCGAGAAATCGCAAAAAGTGGTGAAATTTTGGATCCGAGCCCAATAATTCAGGGAAACTCGATTGGAATAGCTACTGGAAGCTCGCCGGTCACAACGCATCGAGAATTGGCTTCGTCGGAATCCGACGAATTTTTACGTATTTTCCTAGGGGTACCACTAGGGAAAATCGCCAAAATCGAGAAATCGCAAATAGTGGTGAAATTTTGGATCCAAGCCCAATAATTCAGGGAAACTCGATTGGAATAGCTACTGGAAGCTCGCCGGTCACAACGCATCGAGAATTGGCTTCGTCGGAATCCGACGAATTTTTACGGATTTTCCTAGGGGTACCACTAGGGAAAATTGCCAAAATCGAGAAATCGCAAAAAGTGGTGAAATTTTGGATCCGAGCCCAATAATTCAGGGAAACTCGATTGGAATAGCTACTGGAAGCTCGCCGGTCACAACGCATCGAGAATTGGCTTCGTCGGAATCCGACGAATTTTTACGGATTTCCCTAGGGGTACCACTAGGAAAAATCGCCAAAATCGAGAAATCGCAAAAAGTGGTGAAATTTTGGATCCGAGCCCAATAATTCAGGGAAACTCGATTGGAATAGCTACTGGAAGCTCGCCGGTCACAACGCATCGAGAATTGGCTTCGTCGGAATCCGACGAATTTCCCTAGGGGTACCACTAGGGAAAATCGCCAAAATCGAGAAATCGCAAAAAGTGGTGAAATTTTGGATCCGAGCCCAATAATTCAGGGAAACTCGATTGGAATAGCTACTGGAAGCTCGCCGGTCACAACGCATCGAGAATTGGCTTCGTCGGAATCCGACGAATTTTTACGGATTTCCCTAGACCACTAGGGAAAATCGCCAAAATCGAGAAATCGCAAAAAGTGGTGAAATTTTGGATCCGAGCCCAATAATTCAGGGAAACTCGATTGGAATAGCTACTGGAAGCTCGCCGGTCACAACGCATCGAGAATTGGCTTCGTCGAAATCCGACGAATTTTTACGGATTTCCCTAGGGGTACCACTAGGGAAAATCGCCAAAATCGAGAAATCGCAAAAAGTGGTGAAATTTTGGATCCGAGCCCAATAATTCAGGGAAACTCGATTGGAATAGCTACTGGAAGCTCGCCGGTCACAACGCATCGAGAATTGGCTTCGTCGGAATCCGACGAATTTTTACGGATTTCCCTAGGGGTACCACTAGGGAAAATCGCCAAAATCGAGAAATCGCAAAAAGTGGTGAAATTTTGGATCCGAGCCCAATAATTCAGGGAAACTCGATTGGAATAGCTACTGGAAGCTCGCCGGTCACAACGCATCGAGAATTGGCTTCGTCGGAATCCGACGAATTTCCCTAGGGGTACCACTAGGGAAAATCGCCAAAATCGAGAAATCGCAAAAAGTGGTGAAATTTTGGATCCGAGCCCAATAATTCAGGAAACTCGATTGGAATAGCTACTGGAAGCTCGCCGGTCACAATGCATCGAGAATTCGCTTCGTCGGAATCCGACGAATTTTTACGGATTTCCCTAGGGGTACCACTAGGGAAAATTGCCAAAATCGAGAAATCGCAAAAAGTGGTGAAATTTTGGATCCGAGCCCAATAATTCAGGGAAACTCGATTGGAATAGCTACTGGAAGCTCGCCGGTCACAACGCATCGAGAATTGGCTTCGTCGGAATCCGACGAATTTTTACGGATTTCCCTAGGGGTACCACTAGGGAAAATCGCCAAAATCGAGAAATCGCAAAAAGTGGTGAAATTTTGGATCCGAGCCCAATAATTCAGGGAAACTCGATTGGAATAGCTACTGGAAGCTCGCCGGTCACAACGCATCGAGAATTGGCTTCGTCGGAATCCGACGAATTTCCCTAGGGGTACCACTAGGGAAAATCGCCAAAATCGAGAAATCGCAAAAAGTGGTGAAATTTTGGATCCGAGCCCAATAATTCAGGAAACTCGATTGGAATAGCTACTGGAAGCTCGCCGGTCACAATGCATCGAGAATTCGCTTCGTCGGAATCCGACGAATTTTTACGGATTTCCCTAGGGGTACCACTAGGGAAAATCGCCAAAATCGAGAAATCGCAAAAAGTGGTGAAATTTTGGATCCGAGCCCAATAATTCAGGGAAACTCGATTGGAATAGCTACTGGAAGCTCGCCGGTCACAACGCATCGAGAATTGGCTTCGTCGGAATCCGACGAATTTCCCTAGGGGTACCACTAGGGAAAATCGCCAAAATCGAGAAATCGCAAAAAGTGGTGAAATTTTGGATCCGAGCCCAATAATTCAGGGAAACTCGATTGGAATAGCTACTGGAAGCTCGCCGGTCACAACGCATCGAGAATTGGCTTCGTCGGAATCCGACGAATTTTTACGTATTTTCCTAGGGGTACCACTAGGGAAAATCGCCAAAATCGAGAAATCGCAAATAGTGGTGAAATTTTGGATCCAAGCCCAATAATTCAGGGAAACTCGATTGGAATAGCTACTGGAAGCTCGCCGGTCACAACGCATCGAGAATTGGCTTCGTCGGAATCCGACGAATTTTTACGGATTTTCCTAGGGGTACCACTAGGGAAAATTGCCAAAATCGAGAAATCGCAAAAAGTGGTGAAATTTTGGATCCGAGCCCAATAATTCAGGGAAACTCGATTGGAATAGCTACTGGAAGCTCGCCGGTCACAACGCATCGAGAATTGGCTTCGTCGGAATCCGACGAATTTTTACGGATTTCCCTAGGGGTACCACTAGGAAAAATCGCCAAAATCGAGAAATCGCAAAAAGTGGTGAAATTTTGGATCCGAGCCCAATAATTCAGGGAAACTCGATTGGAATAGCTACTGGAAGCTCGCCGGTCACAACGCATCGAGAATTGGCTTCGTCGGAATCCGACGAATTTCCCTAGGGGTACCACTAGGGAAAATCGCCAAAATCGAGAAATCGCAAAAAGTGGTGAAATTTTGGATCCGAGCCCAATAATTCAGGGAAACTCGATTGGAATAGCTACTGGAAGCTCGCCGGTCACAACGCATCGAGAATTGGCTTCGTCGGAATCCGACGAATTTTTACGGATTTCCCTAGACCACTAGGGAAAATCGCCAAAATCGAGAAATCGCAAAAAGTGGTGAAATTTTGGATCCGAGCCCAATAATTCAGGGAAACTCGATTGGAATAGCTACTGGAAGCTCGCCGGTCACAACGCATCGAGAATTGGCTTCGTCGAAATCCGACGAATTTTTACGGATTTCCCTAGGGGTACCACTAGGGAAAATCGCCAAAATCGAGAAATCGCAAAAAGTGGTGAAATTTTGGATCCGAGCCCAATAATTCAGGGAAACTCGATTGGAATAGCTACTGGAAGCTCGCCGGTCACAACGCATCGAGAATTGGCTTCGTCGGAATCCGACGAATTTTTACGGATTTCCCTAGGGGTACCACTAGGGAAAATCGCCAAAATCGAGAAATCGCAAAAAGTGGTGAAATTTTGGATCCGAGCCCAATAATTCAGGGAAACTCGATTGGAATAGCTACTGGAAGCTCGCCGGTCACAACGCATCGAGAATTGGCTTCGTCGGAATCCGACGAATTTCCCTAGGGGTACCACTAGGGAAAATCGCCAAAATCGAGAAATCGCAAAAAGTGGTGAAATTTTGGATCCGAGCCCAATAATTCAGGAAACTCGATTGGAATAGCTACTGGAAGCTCGCCGGTCACAATGCATCGAGAATTCGCTTCGTCGGAATCCGACGAATTTTTACGGATTTCCCTAGGGGTACCACTAGGGAAAATTGCCAAAATCGAGAAATCGCAAAAAGTGGTGAAATTTTGGATCCGAGCCCAATAATTCAGGGAAACTCGATTGGAATAGCTACTGGAAGCTCGCCGGTCACAACGCATCGAGAATTGGCTTCGTCGGAATCCGACGAATTTTTACGGATTTCCCTAGGGGTACCACTAGGGAAAATCGCCAAAATCGAGAAATCGCAAAAAGTGGTGAAATTTTGGATCCGAGCCCAATAATTCAGGGAAACTCGATTGGAATAGCTACTGGAAGCTCGCCGGTCACAACGCATCGAGAATTGGCTTCGTCGGAATCCGACGAATTTCCCTAGGGGTACCACTAGGGAAAATCGCCAAAATCGAGAAATCGCAAAAAGTGGTGAAATTTTGGATCCGAGCCCAATAATTCAGGAAACTCGATTGGAATAGCTACTGGAAGCTCGCCGGTCACAATGCATCGAGAATTCGCTTCGTCGGAATCCGACGAATTTTTACGGATTTCCCTAGGGGTACCACTAGGGAAAATCGCCAAAATCGAGAAATCGCAAAAAGTGGTGAAATTTTGGATCCGAGCCCAATAATTCAGGGAAACTCGATTGGAATAGCTACTGGAAGCTCGCCGGTCACAACGCATCGAGAATTGGCTTCGTCGGAATCCGACGAATTTCCCTAGGGGTACCACTAGGGAAAATCGCCAAAATCGAGAAATCGCAAAAAGTGGTGAAATTTTGGATCCGAGCCCAATAATTCAGGGAAACTCGATTGGAATAGCTACTGGAAGCTCGCCGGTCACAACGCATCGAGAATTGGCTTCGTCGGAATCCGACGAATTTTTACGTATTTTCCTAGGGGTACCACTAGGGAAAATCGCCAAAATCGAGAAATCGCAAATAGTGGTGAAATTTTGGATCCAAGCCCAATAATTCAGGGAAACTCGATTGGAATAGCTACTGGAAGCTCGCCGGTCACAACGCATCGAGAATTGGCTTCGTCGGAATCCGACGAATTTTTACGGATTTTCCTAGGGGTACCACTAGGGAAAATTGCCAAAATCGAGAAATCGCAAAAAGTGGTGAAATTTTGGATCCGAGCCCAATAATTCAGGGAAACTCGATTGGAATAGCTACTGGAAGCTCGCCGGTCACAACGCATCGAGAATTGGCTTCGTCGGAATCCGACGAATTTTTACGGATTTCCCTAGGGGTACCACTAGGAAAAATCGCCAAAATCGAGAAATCGCAAAAAGTGGTGAAATTTTGGATCCGAGCCCAATAATTCAGGGAAACTCGATTGGAATAGCTACTGGAAGCTCGCCGGTCACAACGCATCGAGAATTGGCTTCGTCGGAATCCGACGAATTTCCCTAGGGGTACCACTAGGGAAAATCGCCAAAATCGAGAAATCGCAAAAAGTGGTGAAATTTTGGATCCGAGCCCAATAATTCAGGGAAACTCGATTGGAATAGCTACTGGAAGCTCGCCGGTCACAACGCATCGAGAATTGGCTTCGTCGGAATCCGACGAATTTTTACGGATTTCCCTAGACCACTAGGGAAAATCGCCAAAATCGAGAAATCGCAAAAAGTGGTGAAATTTTGGATCCGAGCCCAATAATTCAGGGAAACTCGATTGGAATAGCTACTGGAAGCTCGCCGGTCACAACGCATCGAGAATTGGCTTCGTCGAAATCCGACGAATTTTTACGGATTTCCCTAGGGGTACCACTAGGGAAAATCGCCAAAATCGAGAAATCGCAAAAAGTGGTGAAATTTTGGATCCGAGCCCAATAATTCAGGGAAACTCGATTGGAATAGCTACTGGAAGCTCGCCGGTCACAACGCATCGAGAATTGGCTTCGTCGGAATCCGACGAATTTTTACGGATTTCCCTAGGGGTACCACTAGGGAAAATCGCCAAAATCGAGAAATCGCAAAAAGTGGTGAAATTTTGGATCCGAGCCCAATAATTCAGGGAAACTCGATTGGAATAGCTACTGGAAGCTCGCCGGTCACAACGCATCGAGAATTGGCTTCGTCGGAATCCGACGAATTTCCCTAGGGGTACCACTAGGGAAAATCGCCAAAATCGAGAAATCGCAAAAAGTGGTGAAATTTTGGATCCGAGCCCAATAATTCAGGAAACTCGATTGGAATAGCTACTGGAAGCTCGCCGGTCACAATGCATCGAGAATTCGCTTCGTCGGAATCCGACGAATTTTTACGGATTTCCCTAGGGGTACCACTAGGGAAAATCGCCAAAATCGAGAAATCGCAAAAAGTGGTGAAATTTTGGATCCGAGCCCAATAATTCAGGGAAACTCGATTGGAATAGCTACTGGAAGCTCGCCGGTCACAACGCATCGAGAATTGGCTTCGTCGAAATCCGACGAATTTCCCTAGGGGTACCACTAGGGAAAATCGCCAAAATCGAGAAATCGCAAAAAGTGGTGAAATTTTGGATCCGAGCCCAATAATTCAGGAAAACTCGATTGGAATAGCTACTGGAAGCTCGCCGGTCACAACGCATCGAGAATTGGCTTCGTCGGAATCCGACGAATTTTTACGTATTTTCCTAGGGGTACCACTAGGGAAAATCGCCAAAATCGAGAAATCGCAAATAGTGGTGAAATTTTGGATCCGAGCCCAATAATTCAGGGAAACTCGATTGGAATAGCTACTGGAAGCTCGCCGGTCACAACCCATCGAGAATTGGCTTCGTCGGAATCCGACGAATTTTTACGGATTTCCCTAGGGGTACCACTAGGGAAAATTGCCAAAATCGAGAAATCGCAAAAAGTGGTGAAATTTTGGATCCGAGCCCAATAATTCAGGGAAACTCGATTGGAATAGCTACTGGAAGCTCGCCGGTCACAACGCATCGAGAATTGGCTTCGTCGGAATCCGACGAATTTCCCTAGGGGTACCACTAGGGAAAATCGCCAAAATCGAGAAATCGCAAAAAGTGGTGAAATTTTGGATCCGAGCCCAATAATTCAGGGAAACTCGATTGGAATAGCTACTGGAAGCTCGCCGGTCACAACGCATCGAGAATTGGCTTCGTCGGAATCCGACGAATTTCCCTAGGGGTACCACTAGGGAAAATCGCCAAAATCGAGAAATCGCAAAAAGTGGTGAAATTTTGGATCCGAGCCCAATAATTCAGGGAAACTCGATTGGAATAGCTACTGGAAGCTCGCCGGTCACAACGCATCGAGAATTGGCTTCGTCGGAATCCGACGAATTTTTACGGATTTCCCTAGACCACTAGGGAAAATCGCCAAAATCGAGAAATCGCAAAAAGTGGTGAAATTTTGGATCCGAGCCCAATAATTCAGGGAAACTCGATTGGAATAGCTACTGGAAGCTCGCCGGTCACAACGCATCGAGAATTGGCTTCGTCGAAATCCGACGAATTTTTACGGATTTCCCTAGGGGTACCACTAGGGAAAATCGCCAAAATCGAGAAATCGCAAAAAGTGGTGAAATTTTGGATCCGAGCCCAATAATTCAGGGAAACTCGATTGGAATAGCTACTGAAAGCTCGCCGGTCACAACGCATCGAGAATTGGCTTCGTCGGAATCCGACGAATTTCCCTAGGGGTACCACTAGGGAAAATCGCCAAAATCGAGAAATCGCAAAAAGTGGTGAAATTTTGGATCCGAGCCCAATAATTCAGGAAACTCGATTGGAATAGCTACTGGAAGCTCGCCGGTCACAATGCATCGAGAATTCGCTTCGTCGGAATCCGACGAATTTTTACGGATTTCCCTAGGGGTACCACTAGGGAAAATCGCCAAAATCGAGAAATCGCAAAAAGTGGTGAAATTTTGGATCCGAGCCCAATAATTCAGGGAAACTCGATTGGAATAGCTACTGGAAGCTCGCCGGTCACAACGCATCGAGAATTGGCTTCGTCGGAATCCGACGAATTTCCCTAGGGGTACCACTAGGGAAAATCGCCAAAATCGAGAAATCGCAAAAAGTGGTGAAATTTTGGATCCGAGCCCAATAATTCAGGGAAACTCGATTGGAATAGCTACTGGAAGCTCGCCGATCACAACGCATCGAGAATTGGCTTCGTCGGAATCCGACGAATTTTTACGTATTTTCCTAGGGGTACCACTAGGGAAAATCGCCAAAATCGAGAAATCGCAAATAGTGGTGAAATTTTGGATCCGAGCCCAATAATTCAGGGAAACTCGATTGGAATAGCTACTGGAAGCTCGCCGGTCACAACGCATCGAGAATTGGCTTCGTCGGAATCCGACGAATTTTTACGAATTTCCCTAGGGGTACCACTAGGGAAAATCGCCAAAATCGAGAAATCGCAAAAAGTGGTGAAATTTTGGATCCGAGCCCAATAATTCAGGGAAACTCGATTGGAATAGCTACTGGAAGCTCGCCGGTCACAACGCATCGAGAATTGGCTTCGTCGAAATCCGACGAATTTTTACGGATTTCCCTAGGGGTACCACTAGGGAAAATCGCCAAAATCGAGAAATCGCAAAAAGTGGTGAAATTTTGGATCCGAGCCCAATAATTCAGGGAAACTCGATTGGAATAGCTACTGGAAGCTCGCCGGTCACAACGCATCGAGAATTGGCTTCGTCGGAATCCGACGAATTTCCCTAGGGGTACCACTAGGGAAAATCGCCAAAATCGAGAAATCGCAAAAAGTGGTGAAATTTTGGATCCGAGCCCAATAATTCAGGGAAACTCGATTGGAATAGCTACTGGAAGCTTGCCGGTCACAACGCATCGAGAATTGGCTTCGTCGGAATCCGACGAATTTCCATAGGGGTACCACTAGGGAAAATCGCCAAAATCGAGAAATCGCAAAAAGTGGTGAAATTTTGGATCCGAGCCCAATAATTCAGGGAAACTCGATTGGAATAGCTACTGGAAGCTCGCCGGTCACAACGCATCGAGAATTGGCTTCGTCGGAATCCGACGAATTTTTACGGATTTCCCTAGGGTACCACTAGGGAAAATCGCCAAAATCGAGAAATCGCAAAAAGTGGTGAAATTTTGGATCCGAGCCCAATAATTCAGGAAACTCGATTGGAATAGCTACTGGAAGCTCGCCGGTCACAACGCATCGAGAATTGGCTTCGTCGGAATCCGACGAATTTTTACGGATTTCCCTAGGGGTACCACTAGGGAAAATCGCCAAAATCGAGAAATCGCAAAAAGTGGTGAAATTTTGGATCCGAGCCCAATAATTCAGGGAAACTCGATTGGAATAGCTACTGGAAGCTCGCCGGTCACAACGCATCGAGAATTGGCTTCGTCGGAATCCGACGAATTTCCCTAGGGGTACCACTAGGGAAAATCGCCAAAATCGAGAAATCGCAAAAAGTGGTGAAATTTTGGATCCGAGCCCAATAATTCAGGGAAACTCGATTGGAATAGCTACTGGAAGCTCGCCGGTCACAACGCATCGAGAATTGGCTTCGTCGGAATCCGACGAATTTCCCTAGGGGTACCACTAGGGAAAATCGCCAAAATCGAGAAATCGCAAAAAGTGGTGAAATTTTGGATCCGAGCCCAATAATTCAGGGAAACTCGATTGGAATAGCTACTGGAAGTTCGCCGGTCACAACGCATCGAGAATTGGCTTCGTCGGAATCCGACGAATTTTTACGGATTTTCCTAGGGGTACCACTAGGGAAAATCGCCAAAATCGAGAAATCGCAAATAGTGGTGAAATTTTGGATCCGAGCCCAATAATTCAGGGAAACTCGATTGGAATAGCTACTGGAAGCTCGCCGGTCACAACGCATCGAGAATTGGCTTCGTCGGAATCCGACGAATTTCCCTAGGGGTACCACTAGGGAAAATCGACAAAATCGAGAAATCGCAAAAAGTGGTGAAATTTTGGATCCGAGCCCAATAATTCAGGGAAACTCGATTGGAATAGCTACTGGAAGCTCGCCGGTCACAACGCATCGAGAATTGGCTTCGTCGGAATCCGACGAATTTCCCTAGGGGTACCACTAGGGAAAATCGCCAAAATCGAGAAATCGCAAAAAGTGGTGAAATTTTGGATCCGAGCCCAATAATTCAGGGAAACTCGATTGGAATAGCTACTGGAAGCTCGCCGGTCACAACGCATCGAGAATTGGCTTCGTCGGAATCCGACGAATTTCCCTAGGGGTACCACTAGGGAAAATCGCCAAAATCGAGAAATCGCAAAAAGTGGTGAAATTTTGGATCCGAGCCCAACAATTCAGGGAAACTCGATTGGAATAGCTACTGGAAGCTCGCCGGTCACAACGCATCGAGAATTGGTTTCGTCGGAATCCGATGAATTTTTACGGATTTCCCTAGGGGTACCACTAGGGAAAATCGCCAAAATCGAGAAATCGCAAAAAGTGGTGAAATTTTGGATCCGAGCCCAATAATTCAGTGAAACTCGATTGGAATAGCTACTGGAAGCTCGCCGGTCACAACGAATCGAGAATTGGCTTCGTCGGAATCCGACGAATTTCCCTAGGGGTACCACTAGGGAAAATCGCCAAAATCGAGAAATCGCAAAAAGTGGTGAAATTTTGGATCCGAGCCCAATAATTCAGGGAAACTCGATTGGAATAGCTACTGGAAGCTCGCCGGTCACAACGCATCGAGAATTGGCTTCGTCGGAATTCGACGAATTTCCCTAGGGGTACCACTAGGGAAAATTGCCAAAATCGAGAAATCGTAAAAAGTGGTGAAATTTTGGATCCGAGCCCAATAATTCAGGGAAACTCGATTGGAATAGCTACTGGAAGCTCGCCGGTCACAACGCATCGAGAATTGGCTTCGTCGGAATCCGACGAATTTCCCTAGGGGTACCACTAGGGAAAATTGCCAAAATCGAGAAATCGCAAAAAGTGGTGAAATTTTGGATCCGAGCCCAATAATTCAGGAAAACTCGATTGGAATAGCTACTGGAAGCTCGCCGGTCACAACGCATCGAGAATTGGCTTCGTCGGAATCCGACGAATTTTTACGGATTTCCCTAGGGGTACCACTAGGGAAAATCGCCAAAATCGAGAAATCGCAAAAAGTGGTGAAATTTTGGATCCGAGCCCAATAATTCAGGGAAACTCGATTGGAATAGCTACTGGAAGCTCGCCGGTCACAACGCATCGAGAATTGGCTTCGTCGGAATCCGACGAATTTTTATGGATTTCCCTAGGGGTACCACTAGGGAAAATCGCCAAAATCGAGAAATCGCAAAAAGTGGTGAAATTTTGGATCCGAGCCCAACAATTCAGGGAAACTCGATTGGAATAGCTACTGGAAGCTCGCCGGTCACAACGCATCGAGAATTGGTTTCGTCGGAATCCGATGAATTTTTACGGATTTCCCTAGGGGTACCACTAGGGAAAATCGCCAAAATCGAGAAATCGCAAAAAGTGGTGAAATTTTGGATCCGAGCCCAATAATTCAGGGAAACTCGATTGGAATAGCTACTGGAAGCTCGCCGGTCACAACGCATCGAGAATTGGCTTCGTCGGAATCCGACGAATTTCCCTAGGGGTACCACTAGGGAAAATCGCCAAAATCGAGAAATCGCAAAAAGTGGTGAAATTTTGGATCCGAGCCCAATAATTCAGGGAAACTCGATTGGAATAGCTACTGGAAGCTCGCCGGTCACAACGCATCGAGAATTGGCTTCGTCGGAATTCGACGAATTTCCCTAGGGGTACCACTAGGGAAAATTGCCAAAATCGAGAAATCGCAAAAAGTGGTGAAATTTTGGATCCGAGCCCAATAATTCAGGGAAACTCGATTGGAATAGCTACTGGAAGCTCGCCGGTCACAACGCATCGAGAATTGGCTTCGTCGGAATCCGACGAATTTCCCTAGGGGTACCACTAGGGAAAATCGCCAAAATCGAGAAATCGCAAAAAGTGGTGAAATTTTGGATCCGAGCCCAATAATTCAGGGAAACTCGATTGGAATAGCTACTGGAAGCTCGCCGGTCACAACGCATCGAGAATTGGCTTCGTCGGAATCCGACGAATTTTTACGGATTTCCCTAGGGTACCACTAGGGAAAATCGCCAAAATCGAGAAATCGCAAAAAGTGGTGAAATTTTGGATCCGAGCCCAATAATTCAGGAAACTCGATTGGAATAGCTACTGGAAGCTCGCCGGTCACAACGCATCGAGAATTGGCTTCGTCGGAATCCGACGAATTTTTACGGATTTCCCTAGGGGTACCACTAGGGAAAATCGCCAAAATCGAGAAATCGCAAAAAGTGGTGAAATTTTGGATCCGAGCCCAATAATTCAGGGAAACTCGATTGGAATAGCTACTGGAAGCTCGCCGGTCACAACGCATCGAGAATTGGCTTCGTCGGAATCCGACGAATTTCCCTAGGGGTACCACTAGGGAAAATCGCCAAAATCGAGAAATCGCAAAAAGTGGTGAAATTTTGGATCCGAGCCCAATAATTCAGGGAAACTCGATTGGAATAGCTACTGGAAGCTCGCCGGTCACAACGCATCGAGAATTGGCTTCGTCGGAATCCGACGAATTTTTACGGATTTTCCTAGGGGTACCACTAGGGAAAATCGCCAAAATCGAGAAATCGCAAATAGTGGTGAAATTTTGGATCCGAGCCCAATAATTCAGGGAAACTCGATTGGTATAGCTACTGGAAGCTCGCCGGTCACAACGCATCGAGAATTGGCTTCGTCGGAATCCGACGAATTTCCCTAGGGGTACCACTAGGGAAAATCGACAAAATCGAGAAATCGCAAAAAGTGGTGAAATTTTGGATCCGAGCCCAATAATTCAGGGAAACTCGATTGGAATAGCTACTGGAAGCTCGCCGGTCACAACGCATCGAGAATTGGCTTCGTCGGAATCCGACGAATTTCCCTAGGGGTACCACTAGGGAAAATCGCCAAAATCGAGAAATCGCAAAAAGTGGTGAAATTTTGGATCCGAGCCCAATAATTCAGGAAACTCGATTGGAATAGCTACTGGAAGCTCGCCGGTCACAACGCATCGAGAATTGGCTTCGTCGGAATCCGACGAATTTTTACGGATTTCCCTAGGGGTACCACTAGGGAAAATCGCCAAAATCGAGAAATCGCAAAAAGTGGTGAAATTTTGGATCCGAGCCCAATAATTCAGGGAAACTCGATTGGAATAGCTACTGGAAGCTCGCCGGTCACAACGCATCGAGAATTGGCTTCGTCGGAATCCGACGAATTTCCCTAGGGGTACCACTAGGGAAAATCGCCAAAATCGAGAAATCGCAAAAAGTGGTGAAATTTTGGATCCGAGCCCAATAATTCAGGGAAACTCGATTGGAATAGCTACTGGAAGCTCGCCGGTCACAACGCATCGAGAATTGGCTTCGTCGGAATCCGACGAATTTTTACGGATTTTCCTAGGGGTACCACTAGGGAAAATCGCCAAAATCGAGAAATCGCAAATAGTGGTGAAATTTTGGATCCGAGCCCAATAATTCAGGGAAACTCGATTGGAATAGCTACTGGAAGCTCGCCGGTCACAACGCATCGAGAATTGGCTTCGTCGGAATCCGACGAATTTCCCTAGGGGTACCACTAGGGAAAATCGACAAAATCGAGAAATCGCAAAAAGTGGTGAAATTTTGGATCCGAGCCCAATAATTCAGGGAAACTCGATTGGAATAGCTACTGGAAGCTCGCCGGTCACAACGCATCGAGAATTGGCTTCGTCGGAATCCGACGAATTTCCCTAGGGGTACCACTAGGGAAAATCGCCAAAATCGAGAAATCGCAAAAAGTGGTGAAATTTTGGATCCGAGCCCAATAATTCAGGGAAACTCGATTGGAATAGCTACTGGAAGCTCGCCGGTCACAACGCATCGAGAATTGGATTCGTCGGAATCCGACGAATTTCCCTAGGGGTACCACTAGGGAAAATCGCCAAAATCGAGAAATCGTAAAAAGTGGTGAAATTTTGGATCCGAGCCCAATAATTCAGGGAAACTCGATTGGAATAGCTACTGGAAGCTCGCCGGTCACAACGCATCGAGAATTGGTTTCGTCGGAATACGACGAATTTTTATGGATTTCCCTAGGGGTACCACTAGGGAAAATCGCCAAAATCGAGAAATCGCAAAAAGTGGTGAAATTTTGGATCCGAGCCCAATAATTCAGGGAAACTCGATTGGAATAGCTACTGGAAGCTCGCCGGTCACAACGCATCGAGAATTGGCTTCGTCGGAATCCGACGAATTTCCCTAGGGGTACCACTAGGGAAAATCGCCAAAATCGAGAAATCGCAAAAAGTGGTGAAATTTTGGATCCGAGCCCAATAATTCAGGGAAACTCGATTGGAATAGCTACTGGAAGCTCGCCGGTCACAACGCATCGAGAATTAGCTTCGTCGGAATCCGACGAATTTCCCAAGGGGTACCACTAAGGAAAATCGCCAAAATCGAGAAATCGCAAAAAGTGTTGAAATTTTGGATCCGAGCCCAATAATTCAGGGAAACTCGATTGGAATAGCTACTGGAAGCTCGCCGGTCACAACGCATCGAGAATTGGCTTCGTCGGAATCCGACGAATTTCCCTAGGGGTACCACTAGGGAAAATTGCCAAAATCGAGAAATCGCAAAAAGTGGTGAAATTTTGGATTCGAGCCCAATAATTCAGGAAAACTCGATTGGAATAGCTACTGGAAGCTCGCCGGTCACAACGCATCGAGAATTGGCTTCGTCGGAATCCGACGAATTTTTACGGATTTCCCTAGGGGTACCACTAGGGAAAATCGCCAAAATCGAGAAATCGCAAAAAGTGGTGAAATTTTGGATCCGAGCCCAATAATTCAGGGAAACTCGATTGGAATAGCTACTGGAAGCTCGCCGGTCACAACGCATCGAGAATTGGCTTCGTCGGAATCCGACGAATTTTTACGGATTTCCCTAGGGGTACCACTAGGGAAAATCGCCAAAATCGAGAAATCGCAAAAAGTGGTGAAATTTTGGATCCGAGCCCAACAATTCAGGGAAACTCGATTGGAATAGCTACTGGAAGCTCGCCGGTCACAACGCATCGAGAATTGGTTTCGTCGGAATCCGATGAATTTTTACGGATTTCCCTAGGGGTACCACTAGGGAAAATCGCCAAAATCGAGAAATCGCAAAAAGTGGTGAAATTTTGGATCCGAGCCCAATAATTCAGGGAAACTCGATTGGAATAGCTACTGGGAGCTCGCCGGTCACAACGCATCGAGAATTGGTTTCGTCGGAATCCGATGAATTTTTACGGATTTCCCTAGGGGTACCACTAGGGAAAATCGCCAAAATCGAGAAATCGCAAAAAGTGGTGAAATTTTGGATCCGAGCCCAATAATTCAGGGAAACTCGATTGGAATAGCTACTGGAAGCTCGCCGGTCACAACGCATCGAGAATTGGCTTCGTCGGAATCCGACGAATTTCCCTAGGGGTACCACTAGGGAAAATCGCCAAAATCGAGAAAACGCAAAAAGTGGTGAAATTTTGGATCCGAGCCCAACAATTCAGGGAAACTCGATTGGAATAGCTACTGGAAGCTCGCCGGTCACAACGCATCGAGAATTGGTTTCGTCGGAATCCGATGAATTTTTACGGATTTCCCTAGGGGTACCACTAGGAAAAATCGCCAAAATCGAGAAATCGCAAAAAGTGGTGAAATTTTGGATCCGAGCCCAACAATTCAGGGAAACTCGATTGGAATAGCTACTGGAAGCTCGCCGGTCACAACGCATCGAGAATTGGTTTCGTCGGAATCCGATGAATTTTTACGGATTTCCCTAGGGGTACCACTAGGGAAAATCGCCAAAATCGAGAAATCGCAAAAAGTGGTGAAATTTTGGATCCGAGCCCAACAATTCAGGGAAACTCGATTGGAATAGCTACTGGAAGCTCGCCGGTCACAACGCATCGAGAATTGGTTTCGTCGGAATCCGATGAATTTTTACGGATTTCCCTAGGGGTACCACTAGGGAAAATCGCCAAAATCGAGAAATCGCAAAAAGTGGTGAAATTTTGGATCCGAGCCCAATAATTCAGGGAAACTCGATTGGAATAGCTACTGGAAGCTCGCCGGTCACAACGCATCGAGAATTGGCTTCGTCGGAATCCGACGAATTTCCCTAGGGGTACCACTAGGGAAAATCGCCAAAATCGAGAAAACGCAAAAAGTGGTGAAATTTTGGATCCGAGCCCAACAATTCAGGGAAACTCGATTGGAATAGCTACTGGAAGCTCGCCGGTCACAACGCATCGAGAATTGGTTTCGTCGGAATCCGATGAATTTTTACGGATTTCCCTAGGGGTACCACTAGGAAAAATCGCCAAAATCGAGAAATCGCAAAAAGTGGTGAAATTTTGGATCCGAGCCCAATAATTCAGGGAAACTCGATTGGAATAGCTACTGGAAGCTCGCCTGTCACAACGCATCGAGAATTGGCTTCGTCGGAATCCGACGAATTTCCCTAGGGGTACCACTAGGGAAAATCGCCAAAATCGAGAAATCGCAAAAAGTGGTGAAATTTTGGATCCGAGCCCAATAATTCAGGGAAACTCGATTGGAATAGCTACTGGAAGCTCGCCGGTCACAACGCATCGAGAATTGGCTTCGTCGGAATTCGACGAATTTCCCTAGGGGTACCACTAGGGAAAATTGCCAAAATCGAGAAATCGCAAAAAGTGGTGAAATTTTGGATCCGAGCCCAATAATTCAGGGAAACTCGATTGGAATAGCTACTGGAAGCTCGCCGGTCACAACGCATCGAGAATTGGCTTCGTCGGAATCCGACGAATTTCCCTAGGGGTACCACTAGGGAAAATCGCCAAAATCGAGAAATCGCAAAAAGTGGTGAAATTTTGGATCCGAGCCCAATAATTCAGGGAAACTCGATTGGAATAGCTACTGGAAGCTCGCCGGTCACAACGCATTGAGAATTGGCTTCGTCGGAATCCGACGAATTTTTACGGATTTCCCTAGGGGTACCACTAGGGAAAATCGCCAAAATCGAGAAATCGCAAAAAGTGGTGAAATTTTGGATCCGAGCCCAATAATTCAGGAAACTCGATTGGAATAGCTACTGGAAGCTCGCCGGTCACAACGCATCGAGAATTGGCTTCGTCGAAATCCGACGAATTTCCCTAGGGGTACCACTAGGGAAAATCGCCAAAATCGAGAAATCACAAAAAGTGGTGAAATTTTGGATCCGAGCCCAATAATTCAGGGAAACTCGATTGGAATAGCTACTGGAAGCTCGCCGGTCACAACGCATCGAGAATTGGCTTCGTCGGAATTCGACGAATTTCCCTAGGGGTACCACTAGGGAAAATCGCCAAAATCGAGAAATCGCAAAAAGTGGTGAAATTTTGGATCCGAGCCCAATAATTCAGGGAAACTCGATTGGAATAGCTACTGGAAGCTCGCCGGTCACAACGCATCGAGAATTGGCTTCGTCGGAATCCGACGAATTTCCCTAGGGGTACCACTAGGGAAAATCGCCAAAATCGAGAAATCGCAAAAAGTGGTGAAATTTTGGATCCGAGCCCAATAATTCAGGGAAACTCGATTGGAATAGCTACTGGAAGCTCGCCGGTCACAACGCATCGAGAATTGGCTTCGTCGGAATCCGACGAATTTTTACGGATTTCCCTAGGGGTACCACTAGGGAAAATCGCCAAAATCGAGAAATCGCAAAAAGTGGTGAAATTTTGGATCCGAGCCCAATAATTCAGGGAAACTCGATTGGAATAGCTACTGGAAGCTCGCCGGTCACAACGCATCGAGAATTGGCTACGTCGGAATCCGATGAATTTTTACGGATTTCCCTAGGGGTACCACTAGGGAAAATTGCCAAAATCGAGAAATCGCAAAAAGTGGTGAAATTTTGGATCCGAGCCCAATAATTCAGGGAAACTCGATTGGAATAGCTACTGGAAGCTCGCCGGTCACAACGCAACGAGAATTGGCTTCGTCGGAATCCGACGAATTTTTACGGATTTCCTTAGGGGTACCACTAGGGAAAATCGCCAAAATCGAGAAATCGCAAAAAGTGGTGAAATTTTGGATCCGAGCCCAATAATTCAGGGAAACTCGATTGGAATAGCTACTGGGAAGCTCGCCGGTCACAACGCAACGAGAATTGGCTTCGTCGGAATCCGACGAATTTTTACGGATTTCCCTAGGGGTACCACTAGGGAAAATCGCCAAAATCGAGAAATCGCAAAAAGTGGTGAAATTTTGGATCCGAGCCCAATAATTCAGGGAAACTCGATTGGAATAGCTACTGGAAGCTCGCCGGTCACAACGCATCGAGAATTGGCTTCGTCGGAATCCGACGAATTTCCCTAGGGGTACCACTAGGGAAAATCGCCAAAATCGAGAAATCGCAAAAAGTGGTGAAATTTTGGATCCGAGCCAAATAATTAAGGGAAACTCGATTGGAATAGCTACTGGAAGCTCGCCGGTCACAACGCATCGAGAATTGGCTTCGTCGGAATCCGACGAATTTTTACGGATTTCCCTAGGGGTACCACTAGGGAAAATCGCCAAAATCGAGAAATCGCAAAAAGTGGTGAAATTTTGGATCCGAGCCCAATAATTAAGGGAAACTCGATTGGAATAGCTACTGGAAGCTCGCCGGTCACAACGCATCGAGAATTGGCTTCGTCGGAATCCGACGAATTTTTACGGATTTCCCTAGGGGTACCACTAGGGAAAATCGCCAAAATCGAGAAATCGCAAAAAGTGGTGAAATTTTGGATCCGAGCCCAATAATTCAGGGAAACTCGATTGGAATAGCTACTGGAAGCTCGCCGGTCACAACGCATCGAGAATTGGCTTCGTCGGAATCCGACGAATTTCCCTAGGGTACCACTAGGGAAAATCGCCAAAATCGAGAAATCGCAAAAAGTGGTGAAATTTTGGATCCGAGCCCAATAATTCAGGGAAACTCGATTGGAATAGCTACTGGAAGCTCGCCGGTCACAACGCATCGAGAATTGGCTTCGTCGGAATCCGACGAATTTCCCTAGGGGTGCCACTAGGGAAAATCGCCAAAATCGAGAAATCGCAAAAAGTGGTGAAATTTTGGATCCGAGCCCAATAATTCAGGAAAACTCGATTGGAATAGCTACTGGAAGCTCGCCGGTCACAACGCATCGAGAATTGGCTTCGTCGGAATCCGACGAATTTCCCTAGGGGTACCACTAGGGAAAATCGCCAAAATCGAGAAATCGCAAAAAGTGGTGAAATTTTGGATCCGAGCCCAATAATTCAGGGAAACTCGATTGGAATAGCTACTGGAAGCTCGCCGGTCATAACGCAACGAGAATTGGCTTCGTCGAAATCCGACGAATTTTTACGGATTTCCCTAGGGGTACCACTAGGGAAAATCGCCAAAATCGAGAAATCGCAAAAAGTGGTGAAATTTTGGATCTGAGCCCAATAATTCAGGGAAACTCGATTGGAATAGCTACTGGAAGCTCGCCGGTCACAACGCATAGAGAATTGGCTTCGTCGGGATCCGACGAATTTTTATGGATTTCCCTAGGGGTACCACTAGGGAAAATCGCCAAAATCGAGAAATCGCAAAAAGTGGTGAAATTTTGGATCCGAGCCCAATAATTCGGGGAAACTCGATTGGAATAGCTACTGGAAGCTCGCCGGTCACAATGCATCGAGAATTGGCTTCGTCGGAATCCGACGAATTTTTACGGATTTCCCTAGGGGTACCACTAGGGAAAATCGCCAAAATCGAGAAATCGCAAAAAGTGGTGAAATTTTGGATCCGAGCCCAATAATTCAGGGAAACTCGATTGGAATAGCTACTGGAAGCTCGCCGGTCACAACGCAACGAGAATTGGCTTCGTCGGAATCCGACGAATTTTTACGGATTTCCCTAGGGGTACCACTAGGGAAAATCGCCAAAATCGAGAAATCGCAAAAAGTGGTGAAATTTTGGATCCGAGCCCAATAATTCAGGGAAACTCGATTGGAATAGCTACTGGAAGCTCGCCGGTCACAACGCATCGAGAATTGGCTACGTCGGAATCCGATGAATTTTTACGGATTTCCCTAGGGGTACCACTAGGGAAAATTGCCAAAATCGAGAAATCGCAAAAAGTGGTGAAATTTTGGATCCGAGCCCAATAATTCAGGGAAACTCGATTGGAATAGCTACTGGAAGCTCGCCGGTCACAACGCAACGAGAATTGGCTTCGTCGGAATCCGACGAATTTTTACGGATTTCCTTAGGGGTACCACTAGGGAAAATCGCCAAAATCGAGAAATCGCAAAAAGTGGTGAAATTTTGGATCCGAGCCCAATAATTCAGGGAAACTCGATTGGAATAGCTACTGGAAGCTCGCCGGTCACAACGCAACGAGAATTGGCTTCGTCGGAATCCGACGAATTTTTACGGATTTCCCTAGGGGTACCACTAGGGAAAATCGCCAAAATCGAGAAATCGCAAAAAGTGGTGAAATTTTGGATCCGAGCCCAATAATTCAGGGAAACTCGATTGGAATAGCTACTGGAAGCTCGCCGGTCACAACGCATCGAGAATTGGCTTCGTCGGAATCCGACGAATTTCCCTAGGGGTACCACTAGGGAAAATCGCCAAAATCGAGAAATCGCAAAAAGTGGTGAAATTTTGGATCCGAGCCAAATAATTAAGGGAAACTCGATTGGAATAGCTACTGGAAGCTCGCCGGTCACAACGCATCGAGAATTGGCTTCGTCGGAATCCGACGAATTTTTACGGATTTCCCTAGGGGTACCACTAGGGAAAATCGCCAAAATCGAGAAATCGCAAAAAGTGGTGAAATTTTGGATCCGAGCCCAATAATTAAGGGAAACTCGATTGGAATAGCTACTGGAAGCTCGCCGGTCACAACGCATCGAGAATTGGCTTCGTCGGAATCCGACGAATTTTTACGGATTTCCCTAGGGGTACCACTAGGGAAAATCGCCAAAATCGAGAAATCGCAAAAAGTGGTGAAATTTTGGATCCGAGCCCAATAATTCAGGGAAACTCGATTGGAATAGCTACTGGAAGCTCGCCGGTCACAACGCATCGAGAATTGGCTTCGTCGGAATCCGACGAATTTCCCTAGGGGTACCACTAGGGAAAATCGCCAAAATCGAGAAATCGCAAAAAGTGGTGAAATTTTGGATCCGAGCCCAATAATTCAGGGAAACTCGATTGGAATAGCTACTGGAAGCTCGCCGGTCACAACGCATCGAGAATTGGCTTCGTCGGAATCCGACGAATTTCCCTAGGGGTGCCACTAGGGAAAATCGCCAAAATCGAGAAATCGCAAAAAGTGGTGAAATTTTGGATCCGAGCCCAATAATTCAGGAAAACTCGATTGGAATAGCTACTGGAAGCTCGCCGGTCACAACGCATCGAGAATTGGCTTCGTCGGAATCCGACGAATTTCCCTAGGGGTACCACTAGGGAAAATCGCCAAAATCGAGAAATCGCAAAAAGTGGTGAAATTTTGGATCCGAGCCCAATAATTCAGGGAAACTCGATTGGAATAGCTACTGGAAGCTCGCCGGTCACAACGCAACGAGAATTGGCTTCGTCGAAATCCGACGAATTTTTACGGATTTCCCTAGGGGTACCACTAGGGAAAATCGCCAAAATCGAGAAATCGCAAAAAGTGGTGAAATTTTGGATCTGAGCCCAATAATTCAGGGAAACTCGATTGGAATAGCTACTGGAAGCTCGCCGGTCACAACGCATAGAGAATTGGCTTCGTCGGGATCCGACGAATTTTTATGGATTTCCCTAGGGGTACCACTAGGGAAAATCGCCAAAATCGAGAAATCGCAAAAAGTGGTGAAATTTTGGATCCGAGCCCAATAATTCGGGGAAACTCGATTGGAATAGCTACTGGAAGCTCGCCGGTCACAATGCATCGAGAATTGGCTTCGTCGGAATCCGACGAATTTTTACGGATTTCCCTAGGGGTACCACTAGGGAAAATCGCCAAAATCGAGAAATCGCAAAAAGTGGTGAAATTTTGGATCCGAGCCCAATAATTCAGGGAAACTCGATTGGAATAGCTACTGGAAGCTCGCCGGTCACAACGCAACGAGAATTGGCTTCGTCGGAATCCGACGAATTTTTACGGATTTCCCTAGGGGTACCACTAGGGAAAATCGCCAAAATCGAGAAATCGCAAAAAGTGGTGAAATTTTGGATCCGAGCCCAATAATTCAGGGAAACTCGATTGGAATAGTTACTGGAAGCTCGCCGGTCACAACGCATCGAGAATTGGCTTCGTCGGAATCCGACGAATTTCCCTAGGGGTACCACTAGGGAAAATTGCCAAAATCGAGAAATCGCAAAAAGTTGTGAAATTTTGGATCCGAGCCCAATAATTCAGGGAAACTCGATTGGAATAGCTACTGGAAGCTCGCCGGTCACAACGCATCGAGAATTGGCTTCGTCGGAATCCGACGAATTTTTACGGATTTCCCTAGGGGTACCACTAGGGAAAATCGCCAAAATCGAGAAATCGCAAAAAGTGGTGAAATTTTGGATCCGAGCCCAATAATTCAGGGAAACTCGATTGGAATAGCTACTGTAAGCTCGCCGGTCACAACGCATCGAGAATTGGCTTCGTCGGAATCCGACGAATTTTTACGGATTTCCCTAGGGGTACCACTAGGGAAAATCGCCAAAATCGAGAAATCGCAAAAAGTGGTGAAATTTTTGATCCGAGCCCAATAATTCAGGGAAACTCGATTGGAATAGCTACTGGAAGCTCGCCGGTCACAACGCATCGAGAATTGGCTTCGTCGGAATCCGACGAATTTTTACGGATTTCCCTAGGGGTACCACTATGGAAAATCGCCAAAATCGAGAAATCACAAAAAGTGGTGAAATTTTGGATCCGAGCCCAATAATTCAGGGAAACTCGATTGGAATAGCTACTGGAAGCTCGGCGGTCACAACGCATCGAGAATTGGCTTCGTCGGAATCCGACGAATTTTTACGGATTTCCCTAGGGGTACCACTAGGGAAAATCGCCAAAATCGAGAAATCGCAAAAAGTGGTGAAATTTTGGATCCGAGCCCAATAATTCAGGGAAACTCGATTGGAATAGCTACTGGAAGCTCGCCGGTCACAACGCATCGAGAATTGGCTTCGTCGGAATCCGACGAATTTTTACGGATTTTCCTAGGGGTACCACTAGGGAAAATCGTCAAAATCGAGAAATCGTAAAAAGTGGTGAAATTTTGGATCCGAGCCCAATAATTCAGGGAAACTCGATTGGAATAGCTACTGGAAGCTCGCCGGTCACAACGCAACGAGAATTGGCTTCGTCGGAATCCGACGAATTTTTACGGATTTCCCTAGGGGTACCACTAGGGAAAATCGCCAAAATCGAGAAATCGCAAAAAGTGGTGAAATTTTGGATCCGAGCCCAATAATTCAGGGAAACTCGATTGGAATAGTTACTGGAAGCTCGCCGGTCACAACGCATCGAGAATTGGCTTCGTCGGAATCCGACGAATTTCCCTAGGGGTACCACTAGGAAAAATTGCCAAAATCGAGAAATCGCAAAAAGTTGTGAAATTTTGGATCCGAGCCCAATAATTCAGGGAAACTCGATTGGAATAGCTACTGGAAGCTCGCCGGTCACAACGCATCGAGAATTGGCTTCGTCGGAATCCGACGAATTTTTACGGATTTCCCTAGGGGTACCACTAGGAAAAATCGCCAAAATCGAGAAATCGCAAAAAGTGGTGAAATTTTGGATCCGAGCCCAATAATTCAGGGAAACTCGATTGGAATAGCTACTGGAAGATCGCCGGTCACAACGCATCGAGAATTGGCTTCGTCGGAATCCGACGAATTTTTACGGATTTCCCTAGGGGTACCACTATGGAAAATCGCCAAAATCGAGAAATCACAAAAAGTGGTGAAATTTTGGATCCGAGCCCAATAATTCAGGGAAACTAGATTGGAATAGCTACTGGAAGCTCGCCGGTCACAACGCATCGAGAATTGGCTTCGTCGGAATCCGACGAATTTTTACGGATTTCCCTAGGGGTACCACTAGGGAAAATCGCCAAAATCGAGAAATCGCAAAAAGTGGTGAAATTTTGGATCCGAGCCCAATAATTCAGGGAAACTCAATTGGAATAGCTACTGGAAGCTCGCCGGTCACAACGCATCGAGAATTGGCTTCGTCGAAATCCGACGAATGTTTACGGATTTCCCTAGGGGTATCACTAGGGAAAATCGCCAAAATCGAGAAATCGCAAAAAGTGGTGAAATTTTGGATCCGAGCCCAATAATTCAGGGAAACTTGATTGGAATAGCTACTGGAAGCTCGCCGGTCACAACGCATCGAGAATTGGCTTCGTCGGAATCCGACGAATTTTTACGGATTTCCCTAGGGGTACCACTAGGGAAAATCGCTAAAATCGAGAAATCGCAAAAAGTGGTGAAATTTTGGATCTGAGCCCAATAATTCAGGGAAACTCAATTGGAATAGCTACTGGAAGCTCGCCGGTCACAACGCATAGAGAATTAGCTTCGTCGGGATCCGACGAATTTTTATGGATTTCCCTAGGGGTACCACTAGGGAAAATCGCCAAAATCGAGAAATCGCAAAAAGTGGTGAAATTTTGGATCCGTGCCCAATAATTCAGGGAAACTCGATTGGAATAGTTACTGGAAGCTCGCCGGTCACAACGCATCGAGAATTGGCTTCGTCGGAATCCGACAAATTTTTACGGATTTCCCTAGGGGTACCACTAGGGAAAATCGCCAAAATCGAGAAATCGCAAAAAGTGGTGAAATTTTGGATCCGAGCCCAATAATTCTGGGAAACTCGATTGGAATAGCTACTGGAAGCTCGCCGGTCACAACGCATCGAGAATTGGCTTCGTCGGAATCCGACGAATTTTTACGGATTTTCCTAGGGGTACCACTAGGCAAAATCGCCAAAATCGAGAAATCGCAAAAAGTGGTGAAATTTTGGATCCGAGCCCAATAATTCAGGGAAACTCGATTGGAATAGCTACTGGAAGCTCGCCGGTCACAACGCATCGAGAATTGGCTTCGTCGGAATCCGACGAATTTCCCTAGGGGTACCACTAGGGAAAATCGTCAAAATCGAGAAATCGCAAAAAGTGGTGAAATTTTGGATCCAAGCCCAATAATTCAGGGAAACTCGATTGGAATAGCTACTGGAAGCTCGCCGGTAACAATGCATCGAGAATTGGCTTCGTCAGAATCCGACGAATTTCCCTAGGGGTACCACTAGGAAAAATCGCCAAAATCGAGAAATCGCAAAAAGTGGTGAAATTTTTGATCCGAGCCCAATAATTCTGGGAAACTCGATTGGAATAGCTACTGGAAGCTCGCCGGTCACAACGCATCGAGAATTGGCTTCGTCGGAATCCGACGGATTTCCCTAGGGGTACCACTAGGGAAAATCGCCAAAATCGAGAAATCGCAAAAAGTGGTGAAATTTTGGATCCGAGCCCAATAATTAAGGAAAACTCGATTGGAATAGCTACTGGAAGCTCGCCGGTCACAACGCATCGAGAATTGGCTTCGTCGGAATCCGACGAATTTTTACGGATTTCCCTAGGGGTACCACTAGGGAAAATCGCCAAAATCGAGAAATCGCAAAAAGTGGTGAAATTTTGGATCCGAGCCCAATAATTCAGGGAAACTCGATTGGAATAGCTACTGGAAGCTCGCTGGTCACAACGCATCGAGAATTGACTTCGTCGGAATCCGACGAATTTTTACGGATTTCCCTAGGGGTACCACTATGGAAAATCGCCAAAATCGAGAAATCACAAAAAGTGGTGAAATTTTGGATCCGAGCCCAATAATTCAGGGAAACTCGATTGGAATAGCTACTGGAAGCTCGCCGGTCACAACGCATCGAGAATTGGCTTCGTCGGAATCCGACGAATTTCCCTAGGGGTACCACTAGGGAAAATCGCCAAAATCGAGAAATCGCAAAAAGTGGTGAAATTTTTGATCCGAGCCCAATAATTCAGGGAAACTCGATTGGAATAGCTACTGGAAGCTCGCCGGTAACAACGCATCGAGAATTGGCTTCGTCGGAATCCGACGAATTTCCCTAGGGGTACCACTAGAAAAAATCGCCAAAATCGAGAAATCGCAAAAAGTGGTGAAATTTTGGATCCGAGCCCAATAATTCTGGGAAACTCGATTGGAATAGCTACTGGAAGCTCGCCGGTCACAACGCATCGAGAATTGGCTTCGTCGGAATCCGACGGATTTCCCTAGGGGTACCACTAGGGAAAATCGCCAAAATAGAGAAATCGCAAAAAGTGATGAAATTTTGGATCCAAGCCCAATAATTAAGGGAAACTCGATTGGAATAGCTACTGGAAGCTCGCCGGTCACAACGCATCGAGAATTGGCTTCGTCGGAATCCGACAAATTTTTACGGATTTCCCTAGGGGTACCACTAGGGAAAATCGCCAAAATCGAGAAATCGCAAAAAGTGGTGAAATTTTGGATCCGAGCCCAATAATTCAGGGAAACTCGATTGGAATAGCTACTGGAAGCTCGCCGGTCACAACGCATCGAGAATTGGCTTCGTCGGAATCCGACGAATTTTTACGGATTTTCCTAGGGGTACCACTAGGGAAAATCGCCAAAATCGAGAAATCGCAAAAAGTGGTGAAATTTTGGATCCGAGCCCAATAATTCAGGGAAACTCGATTGGAATAGCTACTGGAAGCTCGCTGGTCACAACGCATCGAGAATTGACTTCGTCGGAATCCGACGAATTTTTACGAATTTCCCTAGGGGTACCACTAGGGAAAATCGCCAAAATCGAGAAATCGCAAAAAGTGGTGAAATTTTGGATCCGAGCCCAATAATTCAGAGAAACTCGATTGGAATAGCTACTGGAAGCTCGCCGGTCACAACGTATCGAGAATTGGCTTCGTCGGAATCCGACGAATTTTTACGGATTTCCCTAGGGGTACCACTAGGAAAAATCGCCAAAATCGAGAAATCGCAAAAAGTGGTGAAATTTTGGATCCGAGCCCAATAATTCAGGGAAACTCGGTTGGAATAGCTACTGGAAGCTCGCCGGTCACAACGCATCGAGAATTGGCTTCGTCGGAATGAATTTTTACGGATTTCCCTAGGGGTACCACTAGGAAAAATCGCCAAAATCGAGAAATCGCAAAAAGTGGTGAAATTTTGGATCCGAGCCCAATAATTCAGGGAAACTCGATTGGAATAGCTACTGGAAGCTCGCCGGTCACAACGCATCGAGAATTGGCTTCGTCGGAATCCGACGAATTTTTACGGATTTCCCTAGGGGTACCACTAGGGAAAATCGCCAAAATCGAGAAATCGCAAAAAGTGCTGAAATTTTGGATTCGAGCCCAATAATTCAGGGAAACTCGATTGGAATAGCTACTGGAAGCACGCCGATCACAACGCATCGAGAATTGGCTTCATCGGAATCCGACGAATTTTTATGGATTTCGCTAGGGGTACCACTAGGGAAAATCGCCAAAATCGAGAAATCGCAAAAAGTGTTGAAATTTTGGATTCGAGCCCAATAATTCAGGGAAACTCGATTGGAATAGCTACTGGAAGCTCGCCGGTCACAACGCAACGAGAATTGGTTTCGTCGGAATCCGACGAATTTTTACGGATTTCCCTAGGGGTACCACTAGGGAAAAACGCCAAAATCGAGAAATCGCAAAAAGTGGTGAAATTTTGGATCCGAGCCCAATAATTCAGGGAAACTCGATTGGAATAGCTACTGGAAGCTCGCCGGTCACAACGCATCGAGAATTGGCTTCGTCGGAATCAGACGAATTTTCCTAGGGGTACCAATAGGGAAAATCGCCAAAATCGAGAAATCACAAAAAGTGGTGAAATTTTTGATCCGAGCCCAATAATTCAGGGAAACTCGATTGGAATAGCTACTGGAAGCTCGCCGGTCACAACGCAACTAGAATTGGCTTCGTCGGAATCCGACGAATTTTTACGGATTTCCCTAGGGGTACCACTAGGGAAAATCGCCAAAATCGAGAAATCGCAAAAAGTGGTGAAATTTTGGATCCGAGCCCAATAATTCAGGGAAACTCGATTGGAATAGTTACTAGAAGCTCGCCGGTCACAACGTATCGAGAATTGGCTTCGTCGGAATCCGACGAATTTCCCTAGGGGTACCACTAGGGAAAATTGCCAAAATCGAGAAATCGCAAAAAGTGGTGAAATTTTGGATCCGAGCCCAATAATTCAGGGAAACTCGATTGGAATAGCTACTGGAAGCTCGCCGGTCACAACGCATCGAGAATTGGCTTCGTCGGAATCCAACGAATTTTTACGGATTTCCCTAGGGGTACCACTAGGGAAAATCGCCAAAATCGAGAAATCGCAAAAAGTGGTGAAATTTTGGATCCGAGCCCAATAATTCAGGGAAACTCGATTGGAATAGCTACTGGAAGCTCGCAGGTCACAACGCATCGAGAATTGGCTTCGTTGGAATCCGACGAATTTTTACGGATTTCCCTAGGGGTACCACTATGGAAAATCGCCAAAATCGAGAAATCACAAAAAGTGGTGAAATTTTGGATCCGAGCCCAATAATTCAGGGAAACTCGATTGGAATAGCTACTGGAAGCTCGCCGGTCACAACGCATCGAGAATTGGCTTCGTCGGAATCCGACGAATTTCCCTAGGGGTACCACTAGGGAAAATCGCCAAAATCGAGAAATCGCAAAAAGTGGTGAAATTTTGGATCCGAGCCCAATAATTCAGGGAAACTCGATTGGAATAGCTACTGGAAGCTCGCCGGTCACAACGCATCGAGAATTGGCTTCGTCGGAATCCGACGAATTTCCCTAGGGGTACCACTAGGGAAAATCGCCAAAATCGAGAAATCGCAAAAAGTGGTGAAATTTTGGATCCGAGCCCAATAATTCAGGGAAACTCGATTGGAATAGCTACTGGAAGCTCGCCGGTCACAACGCATCGAGAATTGGCTTCGTCGGAATCCGACGAATTTCCCTAGGGGTACCACTAGGAAAAATCGCCAAAATCGAGAAATCGCAAAAAGTGGTGAAAATTTGGATCCGAGCCCAATAATTCTGGGAAACTCGATTGGAATAGCTACTGGACGCTCGCCGGTCACAACGCATCGAGAATTGGTTTCGTCGGAATCCGACGGATTTCCCTAGGGGTACCACTAGGGAAAATCGCCAAAATCGAGAAATCGCAAAAAGTGGTGAAATTTTGGATCCGAGCCCAATAATTAAGGGAAACTCGATTGGAATAGCTACTGGAAGCTCGCCGGTCACAACTCATCTAGAATTGGCTTCGTCGGAATCCGACGAATTTTTACGGATTTCCCTAGGGGTACCACTAGGGAAAATCGCCAAAATCGAGAAATCGCAAAAAGTGGTGAAATTTTGGATCCGAGCCCAATAATTCAGGGAAACTCGATTGGAATAGCTACTGGAAGCTTGCCGGTCACAACGCATCGAGAAGTGGCTTCGTTGGAATCCGACGAATTTTTACGGATTTCCCTAGGGGTACCACTAGGGAAAATCGCCAAAATCGAGAAATCGCAAAAAATGGTAAAATTTTGGATCCGAGCCCAATAATTCAGGGAAACTCGATTGGAATAGCTACTGGAAGCTCGCCGGTCACAACGCATCGAGAATTGGCTTCGTCGGAATCCGACGAATTTTTACGGATTTCCCTAGGGGTACCACTAGGGAAAATCGCCAAAATCGAGAAATCGCAAAAAGTGGTGAAATTTTTTATCCGAGCCCAATAATTCAGGGAAACTCGATCGGAATAGCTACTGGAAGCTCGCCGGTCACAACGCATCGAGAATTGTCTTCGTCGGAATCCGACGGATTTCCCTAGGGGTACCACTAGGGAAAATCGCCAAAATCGAGAAATCGCAAAAAGTGTTGAAATTTTGGATCCGAGCCCAATAATTAAGGGAAACTCGATTGGAATAGCTACTGGAAGCTCGCCGGTCACAACGCATCGAGAATTGGCTTCGTCGGAATCCGACGAATTTTTACGGATTTCCCTAGGGGTACCACTAGGGAAAATCGCCAAAATCGAGAAATCGCAAAAAGTGGTGAAATTTTGGATCCGAGCCCAATAATTCAGGGAAACTCGATTGGAATAGCTACTGGAAGCTCGCCGGTCACAACGCATCGAGAATTGGCTTCGTCGGAATCCGACGAATTTCCCTAGGGGTACCACTAGGAAAAATCGCCAAAATCGAGAAATCGCAAAAAGTGGTGAAAATTTGGATCCGAGCCCAATAATTCTGGGAAACTCGATTGGAATAGCTACTGGACGCTAGCCGGTCACAACGCATCGAGAATTGGCTTCGTCGGAATCCGACGGATTTCCCTAGGGGTACCACTAGGGAAAATCGCCAAAATCGAGAAATCGCAAAAAGTGGTGAAATTTTGGATCCGAGCCCAATAATTAAGGGAAACTCGATTGGAATAGCTACTGGAAGCTCGCCGGTCACAACTCATCTAGAATTGGCTTCGTCGGAATCCGACGAATTTTTACGGATTTCCCTAGGGGTACCACTAGGGAAAATCGCCAAAATCGAGAAATCGCAAAAAGTGGTGAAATTTTGGATCCGAGCCCAATAATTCAGGGAAACTCGATTGGAATAGCTACTGGAAGCTCGCCGGTCACAACGCATCGAGAATTGGCTTCGTCGGAATCCAACGAATTTTTACGGATTTCCCTAGGGGTACCACTAGGGAAAATCGCCAAAATCGAGAAATCGCAAAAAGTGGTGAAATTTTGGATCCGAGCCCAATAATTCAGGGAAACTCGATTGGAATAGCTACTGGAAGCTCGCAGGTCACAACGCATCGAGAATTGGCTTCGTTGGAATCCGACGAATTTTTACGGATTTCCCTAGGGGTACCACTATGGAAAATCGCCAAAATCGAGAAATCACAAAAAGTGGTGAAATTTTGGATCCGAGCCCAATAATTCAGGGAAACTCGATTGGAATAGCTACTGGAAGCTCGCCGGTCACAACGCATCGAGAATTGGCTTCGTCGGAATCCGACGAATTTCCCTAGGGGTACCACTAGGGAAAATCGCCAAAATCGAGAAATCGCAAAAAGTGGTGAAATTTTGGATCCGAGCCCAATAATTCAGGGAAACTCGATTGGAATAGCTACTGGAAGCTCGCCGGTCACAACGCATCGAGAATTGGCTTCGTCGGAATCCGACGAATTTCCCTAGGGGTACCACTAGGGAAAATCGCCAAAATCGAGAAATCGCAAAAAGTGGTGAAATTTTGGATCCGAGCCCAATAATTCAGGGAAACTCGATTGGAATAGCTACTGGAAGCTCGCCGGTCACAACGCATCGAGAATTGGCTTCGTCGGAATCCGACGAATTTTTACGGATTTCCCTAGGGGTACCACTAGGGAAAATCGCCAAAATCGAGAAATCGCAAAAAATGGTGAAATTTTGGATCCGAGCCCAATAATTCAGGGAAACTCGATTGGAATAGCTACTGGAAGCTCGCCGGTCACAACGCATCGAGAATTGGCTTCGTCGGAATCCGACGAATTTTTACGGATTTCCCTAGGGGTACCACTAGGGAAAATCGCCAAAATCGAGAAATCGCAAAAAGTGGTGAAATTTTGGATCCGAGCCCAATAATTCAGGGAAACTCGATCGGAATAGCTACTGGAAGCTCGCCGGTCACAACGCATCGAGAATTGTCTTCGTCGGAATCCGACGGATTTCCCTAGGTGTACCACTAGGGAAAATCGCCAAAATCGAGAAATCGCAAAAAGTGGTGAAATTTTGGATCCGAGCCCAATAATTAAGGGAAACTCGATTGGAATAGCTACTGGAAGCTCGCCGGTCACAACGCATCGAGAATTGGCTTCGTCGGAATCCGACGAATTTTTACGGATTTCCCTAGGGGTACCACTAGGGAAAATCGCCAAAATCGAGAAATCGCAAAAAGTGATGAAATTTTGGATCCGAGCCCAATAATTCAGGGAAACTCGATTGGAATAGCTACTGGAAGCTCGCCGGTCACAACGCATCGAGAATTGGCTTCGTCGGAATCCGACGAATTTTTACGGATTTCCCTAGGGGTACCACTAGGGAAAATCGCCAAAATCGAGAAATCGCAAAAAGTGGTGAAATTTTGGATCCGAGCCCAATAATTCAGGGAAACTCGATTGGAATAGCTACTGGAAGCTCGCCGGTCACAATGCATCGAGAATTGGCTTCGTCGGAATCCGACGAATTTTTACGGATTTCCCTAGGGGTACCACTAGGGAAAATCGCCAAAATCGAGAAATCGCAAAAAGTGGTAAAATTTTGGATCCGAGCCCAATAATTCAGGGAAACTCGATTGGAATAGCTACTGGAAGCTCGCCGGTCACAACGCATCGAGAATTAGCTTCGTCGGAATCTGACGAATTTTTACGGATTTCCCTAGGGGTACCACTAGGGAAAATCGCAAAAATCGAGAAATCGCAAAAAGTGGTGAAATTTTGGATCCGAGCCCAATAATTCAGGGAAACTCGATTGGAATAGCTATTGGAAGCTCGCCGGTCACAACGCATCGAGAATTGGCTTCGTCGGAATCCGACGAATTTTTACGGATTTCCCTAGGGGTACCACTAGGGAAAATCGCAAAAATCGAGAAATCGCAAAAAGTGGTGAAATTTTGGATCCGAGCCCAATAATTCAGGGAAACTCGATTGGAATAGCTATTGGAAGCTCGCCGGTCACAACGCATCGAGAATTGGCTTCGTCGGAATCCGACGAATTTTTACGGATTTCCCTAGGGGTACCACTAGGGAAAATCGCCAAAATCGAGAAATCGCAAAAAGTGGTGAAATTTTAGATCCGAGCCCAATAATTCAGGGAAACTCGATTGGAATAGCTACTGGAAGCTCGCCGGTCACAATGCATCGAGAATTGGCTTCGTCGGAATCCGACGAATTTTTACGGATTTCCCTAGGGGTACCACTAGGGAAAATCGCCAAAGTCGAGAAATCGCAAAAAATGGTAAAATTTTGGATCCGAGCCCAATAATTCAGGGAAACTCGATTGGAATAGCTACTGGAAGCTCGCCGGTCACAACGATTCCGACGAATTTTTACGGATTTCCCTAGGGGTACCACTAGGGAAAATCGCCAAAATCGAGAAATCGCAAAAAGTGGTAAAATTTTGGATCCGAGCCCAATAATTCAGGGAAACTCGATTGGAATAGCTACTGGAAGCTCGCCGGTCACAACGCATCGAGAATTAGCTTCGTCGGAATCCGACGAATTTTTACGGATTTCCCTAGGGGTACCACTAGGGAAAATCGCAAAAATCGAGAAATCGCAAAAAGTGGTGAAATTTTGGATCCGAGCCCAATAATTCAGGGAAACTCGATTGGAATAGCTATTGGAAGCTCGCCGGTCACAACGCATCGAGAATTGGCTTCGTCGGAATCCGACGAATTTTTACGGATTTCCCTAGGGGTACCACTAGGGAAAATCGCCAAAGTCGAGAAACCGCAAAAAGTGGTGAAATTTTGGATCCGAGCCCAATAATTCAGGAAAACTCGATTGGAATAGCTACTGGAAGCTCGCCGGTCACAACGCATCGAGAATTGGCTTCGTCGGAATCCGACGAATTTCCCTAGGGGTACCACTAGGGAAAATCGCCAAAATCGAGAAATCGCAAAAAGTGGTGAAATTTTGGATCTGAGCCCAATAATTCAGGGAAACTCGATTGGAATAGCTACTGGAAGCTCGCCGGTCACAACGCATCGAGAATTGGCTTCGTCGGAATCCGACGAAATTTTACGGATTTCCCTAGGGCACTAGGAAAAATCGCCAAAATCGAGAAATCGCAAAAAGTGGTGAAATTTTTGATTCGAGCCCAATAATTCAGGGAAACTCGATTGGAATAGCTACTGGAAGCTCGCCGGTCACAACGCATCGAGAATTGGCTTCGTCGGAATCCGAGGAATTTTTACGGATTTCCCAAGGGGTACCACTAGGGAAAATCGCCAAAATCGAGAAATCGCAAAAAGTGATGAAATTTTGGATCCGAGCCCAATAATTCAGGGAAACTCGATTGGAATAGCTACTGGAAGCTCTCCGGTCACAACGCATCGAGAATTGGCTTCGTCGGAATCCGATGAATTTTTACGGATTGCCCTAGGGGTACCACTAGGGAAAATCGCCAAAATCGAGAAATCGCAAAAAGTGGTGAAATTTTGGATCCGAGCCCAATAATTCAGGGAAACTCGATTGGAATAGCTACTGGAAGCTCGCCGGTCACAACGCATCGAGAATTGGCTTCGTCGAAATCCGACGAATTTTTACGGATTTCCCTAGGGGTACCACTAGGGAAAATCGCCAAAATCGAGAAATCGCAAAAAGTGGTGAAATTTTGGATCCGAGCCCAATAATTCAGGGAAACTCGATTGGAATAGCTACTGGAAGCTCGCCGGTCACAACGCATCGAGAATTGGCTTCGTCAGAATCCGACGAATTTTTACGGATTTCCCTAGGGGTACCACTAGGAAAAATCGCCAAAATCGAGAAATCGCAAAAAGTGGTGAAATTTTGGATCCGAGCCCAATAATTCAGGGAAACTCGATTGGAATAGCTACTGGAAGCTCGCCGGTCACAACGCATCGAGAATTGGCTTCGTCGGAATCCGACGGATTTCCCTAGGGGTACCACTAGGGAAAATCGCCAAAATCGAGAAATCTCCAAAAGTGGTGAAATTTTGGATCCGAGCCCAATAATTCAGGGAAACTCGATTGGAATAGCTACTGGAAGCTCGCCGGTCACAACGCATCGAGAATTGGCTTCGTCGGAATTCGACGAATTTTTACAGATTTTCCTAGGGGTACCACTAGGGAAAATCGCCAAAATCGAGAAATCGCAAAAAGTGGTGAAATTTTGGATCCGAGCCCAATAATTCTGGGAAACTCGATTGGAATAGCTACTGGAAGCTCGCCGGTCACAACGCATCGAGAATTGGCTTCGTCGGAATCCGATGAATTTTCCTAGGGGTACCACTAGGGAAAATCGCCAAAATCGAGAAATCGCAAAAAGTGGTGAAATTTTGGATCCGAGCCCTATAATTCAGGGAAACTCGATTGGAATAGCTACTGAAGCTCGCCGGTCACAACGCATCGAGAATTGGCTTCGTCGGAAGCCGACGAATTTCCCTAGGGGTACCACTAGGGAAAATCGCCAAAATCGAGAAATCGCAAAAAGTGGTGAAATTTTGGATCCGAGCCCAATAATTCAGGGAAACTCGATTGGAATAGCTACTGGAAGCTCGCCGGTCACAACGCATCGAGAATTGGCTTCGTCGGAATCCGACAAATTTTTACGGATTTCCCTAGTGGTACCACTAGGGAAAATCGCCAAAATCGAGAAATCGCAAAAAGTGGTGAAATTTTGGATCCGAGCCCAATAATTCAGGGAAACTCGATTGGAATAGCTACTGGAAGCTCGCCGGTCGCAACGCATCGAGAATTGGCTTCGTCGGAATCCGACGAATTTTCCTAGGGGTACCACTAGGGAAAATCGCCAAAATCGAGAAATCGCAAAAAGTGGTGAAATTTTGGATCCGAGCCCTATAATTCAGGGAAACTCGATTGGAATAGCTACTGGAAGCTCGCCGGTCACAACGCATCGAGAATTGGCTTCGTCGGAATCCGACGAATTTTTACGGATTTTCCTAGGGGTACCACTAGGGAAAATCGCCAAAATCGAGAAATCGCAAAAAGTGGTGAAATTTTTGATCCGAGCCCAATAATTCAGGGAAACTCGATTGGAATAGCTACTGGAAGCTCGCCGGTCACAACGCATCGAGAAATGGCTTCGTCGGAATCCGATGAATTTTCCTAAGGGTACCACTAGGGAAAATCGCCAAAATCGAGAAATCGCAAAAAGTGGTGAAATTTTGGATCCGAGCCCAATAATTCAGGGAAACTCGATTGGAATAGCTACTGGAAGTTCGCCGGTCACAACGCATCGAGAATTAGCTTCGTCGGAATCCGACGAATTTTTACGGATTTCCCTAGGGGTACCACTAGGGAAAATCGCCAAAATCGAGAAATCGCAAAAAATGGTGAAATTTTGGATCCGAGCCCAATAATTCAGGGAAACTCGATTGGAATAGCTACTGGAAGCTCGCCGGTCACAACGCATCGAGAATTGGCTTCGTCAGAATCCGACGAATTTTTACGGATTTCCCTAGGGGTACCACTAGGAAAAATCGCCAAAATCGAGAAATCGCAAAAAATGGTGAAATTTTGGATCCGAGCCCAATAATTCAGGGAAACTCGATTGGAATAGCTACTGGAAGCTCGCCGGTCACAACGCATCGAGAATTGGCTTCGTCGGAATCCGACGAATTTTTACGGATTTCCCTAGGGGTACCACTAGGAAAAATCGCCAAAATCGAGAAATCGCAAAAAGTGGTGAAATTTTGGATCCGAGCCCAATAATTCAGGGAAACTCGATTGGAATAGCTACTGGAAGCTCGCCGGTCACAACGCATCGAGAATTGGCTTCGTCGGAATCCGACGGATTTCCCTAGGGGTACCACTAGGGAAAATCGCCAAAATCGAGAAATCGCCAAAAGTGGTGAAATTTTGGATCCGAGCCCAATAATTCAGGGAAACTCGATTGGAATAGCTACTGGAAGCTCGCCGGTCACAACGCATCGAGAATTGGCTTCGTCGGAATCCGACGAATTTTTACGGATTTTCCTAGGGGTACCACTAGGGAAAATCGCCAAAATCGAGAAATCGCAAAAAGTTGTGAAATTTTTGATCCGAGCCCAATAATTCAGGGAAACTCGATTGGAATAGCTACTGGAAGCTCGCCGGTCACAACGCATCGAGAATTGGCTTCGTCGGAATCCGATGAATTTTCCTAGGGGTACCACTAGGGAAAATCGCCAAAATCGAGAAATCGCAAAAAGTGGTAAAATTTTGGATCCGAGCCCTATAATTCAGGGAAACTCGATTGGAATAGCTACTGAAGCTCGCCGGTCACAACGCATCGAGAATTGGCTTCGTCGGAAGCCGACGAATTTCCCTAGGGGTACCACTAGGGAAAATCGCCAAAATCGAGAAATCGCAAAAAGTGGTGAAATTTTGGATCCGAGCCCAATAATTCAGGGAAACTCGATTGGAATAGCTACTGGAAGCTCGCCGGTCACAACTGTAGACACCGGGTTCTGAGTCAGATTTTGATGACAGTTTTGGATTCTTGATAAATTCCTCCAAACAAAAAAAAAAAAAAATTAATAATAAATACATAAAATGTGTAGGTAAAATTCAAAATTCAAAATTAAAAGAAAAAATAAAAATTTAGGATTAGGTTAATTAGATGAATCAAAAATTAAGATTAGGTTAATTTAATTAGTTAATATTGTAAGATAAATTGATAATTAAGATTAGTTGATTAATTAGTTAATGTTTTAGGATAATTGAAATTGAAAAAAAATGAAATAAATATAGGGTTTAATTAGATAAAATAGATGTCGTAGTTTAAGTAAATTAATTAAATTAAGAAAGTAGAAAAATATATTTAATTAGTAATGTTTAATTAATTAATGTGTTTAGTTTAAGTGTGTAAATTAGTTAAAATAGAAATAAATAAAAATAAAAAATAATAAAAAACGGAGGGACTTATTAGGTGAACCTATTTACCCTAATTTGGGGATATAAAAAGAAAGAGATGAGCAAAAGATTAGGGGGGCTCTCTCGGCTGGACAAAAAAAAATTGAAAGAAAAAAATAGAGAACGAGAGAGAGCAGGGGGTCGGCTGGAACACAAATGAAACAAAAGAAAAAAGAAAACAAAGAAAAGAGAATACAGAGAGAGCAAGAAGAGAAGACACAGGAGCTGAGGGCCAAATAGAAAGAAAATAGAAAGGAAATAGAGAACAATAGAGAGCAAGAAGAGGGTAAGAAAAATATCAAATAACCAAATCAAAGGAAATAAGGAAAAGAAATAAATGAGTGGCCAACGGAGACCAAGAAACCAAACCAGACCGCCGGACCAGGGAGAAAGAAAGAAAAAGAAGGAAAAAGAGGGGAGAGAGGCGGAGGCTCCGCCGCCCAACCGCCGTCACCGGCGACGACACGCACCCAACCGCCGGCATCACCACCCCCAGACGCTTCCGACGGCACCGGCAGATCCTCCAACGGACCCAGGTAGGCGGCGCGTGTAGACGATCTCCGGCGAGGCATCATTCACGGTTTTTGGCGATTTCCGGCTCCGCCGAACCCCCTTCCGGCGCGTGGACCAGTCCGCCGTCTTCCCCGGGCGACGATCCATCAGACGGCGTTGGTGTTGTCGACCACCCCCTCCGACGGCGGCTCCGGCGAGGTAAGTCCCTATTATTATTATTATTATTATTATTATTATTATTATTATATATTTAATTAATTTCTGTCATTATTATTATTATTATTATTATTATTATATATTTAATTAATTTCTGTTATTATTATTATTATTAACTTCTGTATTATTATTATTATTATTATTATTATTATTATTTATTTATTTTCTGTTTTTATATTTGTTGTTATTATTATTATTATTATCATTATTATTTGTTATTATTATATATTTATGCATTTTATGTATATTATTATTAATATTATTATACTTATTTATTATTAATTATTATTCTGTGTTCATCTTATTACTATTATTATTTTATTATTATTATTATTATTATTATTATTATTATTATTATTACTTATTCATTATTATTAATATTCCGTTGTTATTATTATTATTATTATTATTATTATTATTATTATTTGTAATTATTTAACATTCTGTTTATTTTTATTATTTTTATTATTATTATTATTATTATTATTATATGTTTATTATTATTATTATTATTATTCTGTTTTTACCATTATTAGTATTATATGTTTATTTTATGTTTGTTGATGTCATATTGTTGTTATTATTGTTATTATTATTATTATTATTATTATTATTATTATTATTATTGTGGTTAGTTATTATTATTTTAATGTCATTATTATTATTATTAGGATTGTGTTAATATTATTACTATGTTTATTATTGTTGATGTTATTATTTTATTGCTTTAATTAATATTGTCATGGTCATTATTATTATATTATTTTACAGCATTATTATTATTATTATTATATTATATCATTGCTATTAATATCATTATTTATTTTATATTATTATTATTATTTTACCTATCTATTATTGTCATTTTATGTTTATTTATTATTTATTATTATCATTATTATCATTTTATGGTATTATTATTAGCATCATCATTTTTATTGCATTTGATTATTATAATTGCCATTGTGTTTTACATTGATTAATCCTCTCAATTTGTTTGATTCAATTAATTATTTATTTGTTTATTTATTCGTTCAATTATTTATTCATTATTAACCAATATTGTTTTCTGTCTTTACCGCGATGCGAGTGGCATGTGACTCGCTCACGGAGTTAGGCGGAGCACGGTCGAGGTGAGTAGATTAGGATTTATTTATTATTATGAAATATGTAATTATTATTTTATTTTATTTTATTCGCTTGTGGTCTGTAATAACAAATGATTTTTTGACCGCATTAAAAAGAATCACCACACAAATGTTTTCTACAAAATGAAATTTGTCAATAAAACTGGACCAATGTCCACGTTTTCATTCCAAAACCAAAAGATTTAAATTGATTCAAGAATTTTATACTTTTCATAAAAAGTAATTGGGAACCAATGTTCCCACCTAAAAGGATAGCCCGATTTATGTATGTATTCTTATTATTATATCTTCCTTTTATGATTTCATACTTATTTCTGGATAACTGTAAATATATTTTATTTATCGCTTTATTTGTTATTTTATTATTTTTTACTTGTTTGAATGCGCTTTAATTTATGGCATAACTCGTGTGAGAAGAGAGATAAAATAATTGATCCCAAAAACCCTTTTACATAATATTAACCAAAGGTATGAATAAGAGTGAGGTCCCGAACTCTCTCTGGTTTTGGCCTCATAAGGTTAGATTTATTTCCCGATGTTCTATCGGGTGGCGACTCCGTGATCCTGCCTTATGATAACCCAATAGACGCTCTCGTAAGTTGATTGCCAACAATGGGTTTGGATATATTTTTGTCCATTGCGAAGCGATCAGCTTTCACGAGTTTTAATGAACCTCCATTCGGTCTCGGGTCCTAAAAGCGGATTTCCGAGGGCCATCCGGATCGCGAGCGGGGTTCGGGCGCGTCACAGTGGCGACTCCGCTGGGGATATCATGAGATTTTGCTCCGAAAGTACCTTTGGTTAATCTAATGTAAATGGGTGTAGGATCAAGAAATTTTATCCCTTTTCGAAAAATTGCATTGCATCATGCTAGAGCCTTAGAATTATGTTAGTTTGGTCCCTCTATTAGCCCCGGTGCGTTCCTGGCCTCATTTTCACTCAATTTGGGGAAGTGTTAAGGATAATCACCAGCCCAAGTCTCGTACCTCAATGGTATATCAAATGGTGACCCGATCGGTCGTTATGCTCGTGATGAGATAGACCCGTCGCGCAGGGACCATGCTTGGGTAGCCTTAAAGCAACACCACCTTGACCAAAGCTCATATAATGGCAATAGATACCTCCACTAGGTGACATGTACCATAATATCGTGCTTGCTATTTGGGCCGTTATATACTGAACCAAATCAACCGAGTTAGATGATTTTCATCAAAGGCTTTCATGCCCCATGGGCTTATCTTGATTTAATCGAATTGTTTAAATATATAATGGCCAAACATCCCTGCGCATGTGCTTTAAAGTAAGAGTTGTTATGCTGTCGGTTTTTCACCGCGCATTATACGCGTCCATTGGGTTTCCTGTTAACCCTTGGATAAAGCTCACCTAGGAAAGAGATCGCACGACCCCGTGTGTGGGAGAAATAAGGTTGGAAGGATATACCTGCTTGCATATGGCTGTGAATGCTGCACGACATGCATATACATCACATGTCATCCATGTCAAAAAAAAAAAAAAAAATCAATCAAAAAAATAAATATATAAAATGAAAAAGTAAATAAAATAAAAAATATACATTTCATATTGTGTATATATCCTTTTGCCTGCATATTGTTTTTCACATACATATACAATCACGTGTATATTTATTTTCATGCATTGCATCGCATAATTGCAATTTATTGATTTTTTCATTCCATTCGCACAATTCACGATCATGCATTGTATATTGTCATGCACGCATCATTCTAACAATTTAAATTTTCAGCCATTATAGATTCTTCCAAGTGGATTAGAGGTTCCGACGGTCGATTAGTACGAACAGACTCGTCCTTTGGATTGCTGGAATTAGTGCTTGATTGGGATCTTAAGACACTCTCAGCATCTAGTACCTCATCCTCATGATTCACGAGTACCTACTATTCCACAACCATCTGTTGATCCACAACAACTGATAGCCCATGCTGGGGGCAAGCCGAACCACTTGTTGACCTGCAACAACCGATAGTCCATGCTAGGGGCAAGCCGAACCACCTGCTGGTGGAGAGGCTCTTTTTATTGGCAATACTACTATCAACCTGTCAATGAGCATGGAGCTCGACACTTATTGAGCCAAGAAGGGCAAGAGTTCATAATCCCGAGAAGGATTTTGTGGAAGAAGATGAGATTGAGGACATAGCAGCCCACCAACGCTGGCCATTTAACGGATCACTGCCAAATTCTGAGGGATTGAATTCAAGACCTGATCAACAATAAAGAAACTGTTGACCCAGAGAAGAAGGGGAAATAAAAGCTGATGACAGATGAACGACATGGGTTTGCAGTGCCTGCTTTGCTATAAGATGTCTTTATATTTGAGCTTTTTAAATAATGGCATATGCAGTATTGGTCATTTCAATTATGTTTTTGCGTACTTGTATATTATTTCTAATGATTTCATTTCTTATGATCATGATATATTCATTCATTTTGACATTAATTCAATTAATACTACTGCATTTAATCTTGGAACTTTGGGAAATCCAAATAAAATCTTGATGGCATCTGATATAACTCCTGAAGAGAGAGAGTCAGAGAGAAAATAAAGATAAGACAGAAAAAAAATTAGTTGCAATTAGGAGATTGGATGAAAACTCACTAAGAGCACTAGAATCTTTCTGATTACCCGTCGAGGCGATCTCTGGATAAGACAGAACCTGGAAAATGATTTAGGCATCATTCTTTGTATAGCTCTCTAAATGACTATTTCCTACCCTTGTTCTACAATCGCTTGCTAGCCCATTGAGCCTTTATGCAGGTATGCTGAATGCGTACCAATTTTGTTGTTACACACATTAAAACTATCCCCTCGCCTAAAATGATTTTGGCTTCCCCTTAAAAGAGTGGCCGCTCTAAAATTGATGGATGTTCATTTGAACAATTCTTTGGACTATTAAGAAATTGTCTTGATAAGAGCAAGTTCAGACTTTGAAAAGAGGGTTTAGTCATGCATGAAAGGCATGAGCTCAAAAAAAAAAGTGAAGCGAAATAAAAAAAAATAAAAAGAAAAGCGAAAAATCCAAAAAGAAAAAAAAATGAAAGAAAAAGAAGCAAAGAAAAAAAGAAGAATAAAAAAGAGAGCCCAAAATGGTGACCAATTGACTAGTTTCAACGATTGCCCTTCTGATCTCAAGGAGCTAGAATGTTATCGAATCCAAATTCAAGAATACTTTTGAGCCGAGAATGGTTCATCCATCAGTCGAGAAAATATTGCGGCCATTTTTCTCTAGCGACCTGATCTTTCTTTGACAGCCATCTACCCAAGCCTAACATTACAACCAAAGTAAGACCTTTTGATTCCGGGTTCAGTCTTATCCAATTAGCGGAGATGACCTTCTAAGAAGGTTTGGTACGTAAGAAGAGGCCTATGGTGTTTCTTGAGCTTCAAGTGAGAAGCCATGAGTGCATTCATGCATTCGAGTTAAGTCTCGTCTCCGACGTTGCTTTTAGAATTTGCATTCAAAAGATTAAATGAGAGCAGAGAGAAAATATTCAATCATGAGAATCAAAAAGAGAGCTGATTGATAACAGGAGTTTGATGCTTTCAAGATCCATCCCGAGATTGGATGAGGTTTTGTATCTTGAGATTAATGCCAAATAATGATCATATATTATGAAATCAAATTGAAATATGTGCATTTATGCAATGGTATCGATGTAACCAGAATAGTTCATTTGATGTACAAAAAAAAAAAAAGAAAAAAAGAGAAGAAAAACAAATAAGAAAAAAGGCCGTTAGAGAATTGGCGCTCTAAGCAAAAGTTAGGCCAAAGGACAGGGTGAAAACCTGAAAACAGGCAGTCTGTCCTAAAAAAAAAAAAAAAAAAAAAAAAAAAAAAAAAAAAGCCGCTGGGTTGGATTGGGTCCATTCCAGGCAAAAATAAGGCACAGGGTCATGTGAAAATCCGGAAGGACGCATTTCCCGCCAAGAAAAGCTAGTGCGAAAATCCACGAGGGACGCACTACCTTAAAATAATGACTACAGGTTTCAGACGAGAACCTCATGATCCCCGATCCCCAAAGAGCATGAAATTCAAAGGCAATTCCAGAAGGCACTGATCTTACTGCAAATTGCAATCAAATTGGTTGTCGCCTCCAAATCCACTTAGATGAATTTTTATACTGCATTGCTGCATGTGCATGCATCTCACGTGCATACTCACAATTTTTTTTGTATATCTGCCTTTCTACGTCTTGCAGAAAAAGAGACTCGATGCGGACACCGGCAGAACCCGAGTGACGACATCATTCTATCCATCAATCAAGACAAGCAACCCAAGACCTCTCAGGGGGCAGTTATCAAATCTTAAAGCCCTTCGAGGAGGCGAAACGTGAAGTCCTTTGAGGAGGCAAATCTCGAAGCCCTCTCAAGAGGCCGATTACCCAAGGAGACAAGTCCCATACAACACCATGCATACAATTTCTTGTGTATATTTTGTGCATTTGATTTTGCAGAAAATATCTGAATGACCGTTCAGAAGGGCAGTCCAGGAGGACACCCGGTCCGGAAGGACATCCATTTCAGAAGAACAACATCAGCGCTTTGTAAGTCTGGAGCAGACTCGGTGCAGCTCAAGAGAGCAACCCTCGCACTTTGAATCTTGGTAGCGATTCAGTGCAAACACTTCGAATCTTGGTAGCGATTCAGTGTAGTTCGCGCTTTGTAAGTCTGGAGCAGACTCGGTGCAGCTCAAGAGAGCAACCCTCGCACTTTGAATCTTGGTAGCGATTCAGTGCAAACACTTCGAATCTTGGTAGCGATTCAGTGTAGTTCGCGCTTCTTGGTAGCGATTCAGTGCAAACACTTCGAATCTTGGTAGCGATTCAGTGTAGTTCGCGTTTTGTAAGTCTGGAGCAGACTCGGCGCATCACTATTCGCACATTGTAAGTCTGGAGCAGACTCGGTGCAGCTCAAGAGAGCAATCCTCGCGTTTTGTAAGTCTGGAGCAGACTCGGCGCATCACTTTCGCACTTTGTAAGTCTGGAGCAGACTCGGTGCAGCTCAAGCGAGCAACCCACGCATTTTGTAAGTCTGGAGCAGACTCGACGCATCACTATTCGCACTTTGTAAGTCTGGAGCAGACTCGGTGCAGCTCAAGAGAGCAACCCTCGCGTTTTGTAAGTCTGGAGCAGACTCGGCGCATCACTATTCGCACTTTGTAAGTCTGGAGCAGACTCGGTGCAGCTCAAGAGAGCAACCCTCGCGTTTTGTAAGTCTGGAGCAGACTCGGCGCATCACTATTCGCACTTTGTAAGTCTGGAGCAGACTCGGTGCAGCTCAAGAGAGCAACCCTCGCGTTTTGTAAGTCTGGAGCAGACTCGGCGCATCACTATTTGCACTTTGTAAGTCTGGAGCAGACTCGGTGCAGCTCAAGAGAGCAACCCTCGCGTTTTGTAAGTCTGGAGCAGACTCGGCGCATCACTATCCGCACTTTGTAAGTCTGGAGCAAACTCGGTGCAGCTCAGGAGAGCAATTCTCGCGTTTTGTAAGTCTGGAGCAGACTCGGCGCATCAACATTCGCACTTTGTAAGTCTGGAGCAGACTCGGTGCAGCTCAGGAGAGCAACCCTCGCGTTTTGTAAGTCTGGAGCAGACTCGGCGCATCACTATCCGCACTTTGTAAGTCTGGAGCAGACTCGGTGCAGCTCAAGAGAGCAACCCTCGCGTTTTGTAAGTCTGGAGCAGACTCGGCGCATCACTATCCGCACTTTGTAAGTCTGGAGCAGACTCGGTGCAGCTCAGGAGAGCAACCCTCGCGTTTTGTAAGTCTGGAGCAGACTCGGCGCATCACTATCCGCACTTTGTAAGTCTGGAGCAGACTCGGTACAGCTCAGGAGAGCAACTCTCGCGTTTTGTAAGTCTGGAGCAGACTCGGCGCAACACTTCAACCCTTTGAATCTTGGTAGCGATTCAGTGCAACCTCATAACTTTCGCACTTTGAATCTTGGTAGCGATTCGGTGCAATCACTTTGTAGCTTAGACAACAGCTCGGTGATGTTTCAGTACTTTCGCACTTTGAATCTTGGTAGCGATTCAGTGCAACCTCATAACTTTCGCACTTTGAATTTTGGTAGTGATTGAATCTTGGTAGCGATTCGGTGCAATCAATCAACCTCTCCGAGGGCAAAATAACCCAAGTCCTCTCTGGGGGCAAATCAACCCAAGACCTCTCAGGGGGCAGTCACTCCTTCAAAGTCCTCTTAAAAGGCAACTCCAAATGGTTAAACACCGACCCGGCTGAGGCTAGACACCGCACAGATTAGATGCCGAGAATAGGCTAACGGTACAAACCAGCCACCGTGCAGACCGAGATGAGGTTAGCGGGGCGCCAGCAATGGACCAAGATGAGGTTAGCGGGGCGCCAGCAATGGAACAAATCGCAAATAGAGGCTGTAGTCAGAGAATACTACATCTCACAAACTCCGTGGAGGTCGAGACGAGGCTAGCGGAACACTCGTGGTAGAACAGACCACAGATTGAGGTTGTAGTCAGAGAGTACTGCATCTCATAGCCACCTTGCAGGTCGAGACGAGACCAGTAGGGTCACCCGTATCAAATTCATTCACCGCTGAGCAGACCGAGATGAGGCCTGCTAGATGAAGACAGGCAACCGTTTGCTCCTACGCAACGTCATCAAGATAAGGTCTGGTATCCTCAGGTAAGTAATCCTCTCTCTTCCTTCTTTGAATTTTGGCTCACCTAGGTATCTAGCTACTAGCTTCTCCAAAATTGGGGGCAACTGTAGACACCGGGTTCTGAGTCAGATTTTGATGACAATTTTGGATTCTTGATAAATTCCTCCAAACAAAAAAAAAAAAAAATTAATAATAAATACATAAAATGTGTAGGTAAAATTCAAAATTCAAAATTAAAAGAAAAAATAAAAATTTAGGATTAGGTTAATTAGATGAATCAAAAATTAAGATTAGGTTAATTTAATTAGTTAATATTGTAAGATAAATTGATAATTAAGATTAGTTGATTAATTAGTTAATGTTTTAGGATAATTGAAATTGAAAAAAAATGAAATAAATATAGGGTTTAATTAGATAAAATAGATGTCGTAGTTTAAGTAAATTAATTAAATTAAGAAAGTAGAAAAATATATTTAATTAGTAATGTTTAATTAATTAATGTGTTTAGTTTAAGTGTGTAAATTAGTTAAAATAGAAATAAATAAAAATAAAAAATAATAAAAAACGGAGGGACTTATTAGGTGAACCTATTTACCCTAATTTGGGGATATAAAAAGAAAGAGATGAGCAAAAGATTAGGGGGGCTCTCTCGGCTGGACAAAAAAAAATTGAAAGAAAAAAATAGAGAACGAGAGAGAGCAGGGGGTCGGCTGGAACACAAATGAAACAAAAGAAAAAAGAAAACAAAGAAAAGAGAATACAGAGAGAGCAAGAAGAGAAGACACAGGAGCTGAGGGCCAAATAGAAAGAAAATAGAAAGGAAATAGAGAACAATAGAGAGCAAGAAGAGGGTAAGAAAAATATCAAAGAACCAAATCAAAGGAAATAAGGAAAAGAAATAAATGAGTGGCCAACGGAGACCAAGAAACCAAACCAGACCGCCGGACCAGGGAGAAAGAAAGAAAAAGAAGGAAAAAGAGGGGAGAGAGGCGGAGGCTCCGCCGCCCAACCGCCGTCACCGGCGACGACACGCACCCAACCGCCGGCATCACCACCCCCAGACGCTTCCGACGGCACCGGCAGATCCTCCAACGGACCCAGGTAGGCGGCGCGTGTAGACGATCTCCGGCGAGGCATCATTCACGGTTTTTGGCGATTTCCGGCTCCGCCGAACCCCCTTCCGGCGCGTGGACCAGTCCGCCGTCTTCCCCGGGCGACGATCCATCAGACGGCGTTGGTGTTGTCGACCACCCCCTCCGACGGCGGCTCCGGCGAGGTAAGTCCCTATTATTATTATTATTATTATTATTATTATTATTATTATATATTTAATTAATTTCTGTCATTATTATTATTATTATTATTATTATTATATATTTAATTAATTTCTGTTATTATTATTATTATTAACTTCTGTATTATTATTATTATTATTATTATTATTATTATTTATTTATTTTCTGTTTTTATATTTGTTGTTATTATTATTATTATTATCATTATTATTTGTTATTATTATATATTTATGCATTTTATGTATATTATTATTAATATTATTATACTTATTTATTATTAATTATTATTCTGTGTTCATCTTATTACTATTATTATTTTATTATTATTATTATTATTATTATTATTATTATTATTACTTATTCATTATTATTAATATTCCGTTGTTATTATTATTATTATTATTATTATTATTATTATTATTATTTGTAATTATTTAACATTCTGTTTATTTTTATTATTTTTATTATTATTATTATTATTATTATTATATGTTTATTATTATTATTATTATTATTCTGTTTTTACCATTATTAGTATTATATGTTTATTTTATGTTTGTTGATGTCATATTGTTGTTATTATTGTTATTATTATTATTATTATTATTATTATTATTATTATTATTGTGGTTAGTTATTATTATTTTAATGTCATTATTATTATTATTAGGATTGTGTTAATATTATTACTATGTTTATTATTGTTGATGTTATTATTTTATTGCTTTAATTAATATTGTCATGGTCATTATTATTATATTATTTTACAGCATTATTATTATTATTATTATATTATATCATTGCTATTAATATCATTATTTATTTTATATTATTATTATTATTTTACCTATCTATTATTGTCATTTTATGTTTATTTATTATTTATTATTATCATTATTATCATTTTATGGTATTATTATTAGCATCATCATTTTTATTGCATTTGATTATTATAATTGCCATTGTGTTTTACATTGATTAATCCTCTCAATTTGTTTGATTCAATTAATTATTTATTTGTTTATTTATTCGTTCAATTATTTATTCATTATTAACCAATATTGTTTTCTGTCTTTACCGCGATGCGAGTGGCATGTGACTCGCTCACGGAGTTAGGCGGAGCACGGTCGAGGTGAGTAGATTAGGATTTATTTATTATTATGAAATATGTAATTATTATTTTATTTTATTTTATTCGCTTGTGGTCTGTAATAACAAATGATTTTTTGACCGCATTAAAAAGAATCACCACACAAATGTTTTCTACAAAATGAAATTTGTCAATAAAACTGGACCAATGTCCACGTTTTCATTCCAAAACCAAAAGATTTAAATTGATTCAAGAATTTTATACTTTTCATAAAAAGTAATTGGGAACCAATGTTCCCACCTAAAAGGATAGCCCGATTTATGTATGTATTCTTATTATTATATCTTCCTTTTATGATTTCATACTTATTTCTGGATAACTGTAAATATATTTTATTTATCGCTTTATTTGTTATTTTATTATTTTTTACTTGTTTGAATGCGCTTTAATTTATGGCATAACTCGTGTGAGAAGAGAGATAAAATAATTGATCCCAAAAACCCTTTTACATAATATTAACCAAAGGTATGAATAAGAGTGAGGTCCCGAACTCTCTCTGGTTTTGGCCTCATAAGGTTAGATTTATTTCCCGATGTTCTATCGGGTGGCGACTCCGTGATCCTGCCTTATGATAACCCAATAGACGCTCTCGTAAGTTGATTGCCAACAATGGGTTTGGATATATTTTTGTCCATTGCGAAGCGATCAGCTTTCACGAGTTTTAATGAACCTCCATTCGGTCTCGGGTCCTAAAAGCGGATTTCCGAGGGCCATCCGGATCGCGAGCGGGGTTCGGGCGCGTCACAACAACGCATCGAGAATTGGTTTCGTCGGAATCCGACGAATTTTTACGGATTTCCCTAGTGGTACCACTAGGGAAAATCGCCAAAATCGAGAAATCGCAAAAAGTGGTAAAATTTTGGATCCGAGCCCAATAATTCAGGGAAACTCGATTGGAATAGCTACTGGAAGCTCGCCGGTCACAACGCATCGAGAATTGGCTTCGTCGGAAGCCGACGAATTTCCCTAGGGGTACCACTAGGGAAAATCGCCAAAATCGAGAAATCGCAAAAAGTGGTGAAATTTTGGATCCGAGCCCAATAATTCAGGGAAACTCGATTGGAATAGCTACTGGAAGCTCGCCGGTCACAACGCATCGAGAATTGGCTTCGTCGGAAGCCGACGAATTTCCCTAGGGGTACCACTAGGGAAAATCGCCAAAATCGAGAAATCGCAAAAAGTGGTGAAATTTTGGATCCGAGCCCAATAATTCAGGGAAACTCGATTGGAATAGCTACTGGAAGCTCGCCGGTCACAACGCATCGAGAATTGGCTTCGTCGGAATCCGACGAATTTTTACGGATTTCCCTAGTGGTACCACTAGGGAAATCGCCAAAATCGAGAAATCGCAAAAAGTGGTGAAATTTTGGATCCTAGCCCAATAATTCAGGGAAACTCGATTGGAATAGCTACTGGAAGCTCGCCGGTCACAACGCATCGAGAATTGGCTTCGTCGGAATCCGACGAATTTTTACGGATTTCCCTAGGGGTACTACCACTAGGGAAAATCGCCAAAATCGAGAAATCGCAAAAAGTGGTGAAATTTTGGATCCTAGCCTAATAATTCAGGGAAACTCGATTGGAATAGCTACTGGAAGCTCGCCGGTCACAACGCATCGAGAATTGGCTTCGTCGGAATCCGACCAATTTTCCTAGGGGTACCACTAGGGAAAATCGCCAAAATCGAGAAATCGCAAAAAGTGGTGAAATTTTGGATCCGAGCCCTATAATTCAGGGAAACTCGATTGGAATAGCTACTGGAAGCTCGCCGGTCACAACGCATCGAGAATTGGCTTCGTCGGAATCCGACGAATTTTTACGGATTTTCCTAGGGGTACCACTAGGGAAAATCGCCAAAATCGAGAAATCGCAAAAAGTGGTAAAATTTTGGATCCGAGCCCAATAATTCAGGGAAACTCGATTGGAATAGCTACTGGAAGCTCGCCGGTCACAACGCATCGAGAATTGGCTTCGTCGGAATCCGACGAATTTTTACGGATTTTCCTAGGGGTACCACTAGGGAAAATCGCCAAAATCGAGAAATCGCAAAAAGTGGTAAAATTTTGGATCCGAGCCCAATAATTCAGGGAAACTCGATTGGAATAGCTACTGGAAGCTCGCCGGTCACAACGCATCGAGAATTAGCTTCGTCGGAATCCGATGAATTTTCCTAGGGGTACCACTAGGGAAAATCGCCAAAATCGAGAAATCGCAAAAAGTGGTGAAATTTTGGATCCGAGCCCTATAATTCAGGGAAACTCGATTGGAATAGCTACTGGAAGCTCGCCGGTCACAACGCATCGAGAATTGGCTTCGTCGGAAGCCGACGAATTTCCCTAGGGGTACCACTAGGGAAAATCGCCAAAATCGAGAAATCGCAAAAAGTGGTGAAATTTTGGATCCGAGCCCAATAATTCAGGGAAACTCGATTGGAATAGCTACTGGAAGCTCGCCGGTCACAACGCATCGAGAATTGGCTTCGTCGGAATCCGATGAATTTTTACGGATTTCCCTAGTGGTACCACTAGGGAAAATCGCCAAAATCGAGAAATCGCAAAAAGTGGTGAAATTTTGGATCCTAGCCCAATAATTCAGGGAAACTCGATTGGAATAGCTACTGGAAGCTCGCCGGTCACAACGCATCGAGAATTGGCTTCGTCGGAATCCGATGAATTTTTACGGATTTTCCTAGGGGTACCACTAGGGAAAATCGCCAAAATCGAGAAATCGCAAAAAGTGGTGAAATTTTGGATCCGAGCCCAATAATTCAGGGAAACTCGATTGGAATAGCTACTGGAAGCTCGCCGGTCACAACGCATCGAGAATTGGCTTCGTCGGAATCCGATGAATTTTCCTAGGGGTACCACTAGGGAAAATCGCCAAAATCGAGAAATCGCAAAAAGTGGTGAAATTTTGGATCCGAGCCCTATAATTCAGGGAAACTCGATTGGAATAGCTACTGGAAGCTCGCCGGTCACAACGCATCGAGAATTGGCTTCGTCGGAAGCCGACGAATTTCCCTAGGGGTACCACTAGGGAAAATCGCCAAAATCTAGAAATCGCAAAAAGTGGTGAAATTTTGGATCCGAGCCCAATAATTCAGGGAAACTCGATTGGAATAGCTACTGGAAGCTCGCCGGTCACAACGCATCGAGAATTGGCTTCGTCGGAATCCGACGAATTTTTACGGATTTCCCTAGTGGTACCACTAGGGAAATCGCCAAAATCGAGAAATCGCAAAAAGTGGTGAAATTTTGGATCCTAGCCCAATAATTCAGGGAAACTCGATTGGAATAGCTACTGGAAGCTCGCCGGTCACAACGCATCGAGAATTGGCTTCGTCGGAATCCGACGAATTTTTACGGATTTTCCTAGGGGTACCACTAGGGAAAATCGCCAAAATCGAGAAATCGCAAAAAGTGGTGAAATTTTGGATCCGAGCCCAATAATTCAGGGAAACTCGATTGGAATAGCTACTGGAAGCTCGCCGGTCACAACGCATCGAGAATTGGCTTCGTCGGAATCTGACGAATTTTCCTAGGGGTACCACTAGAGAAAATCGCCAAAATCGAGAAATCGCAAAAAGTGGTGAAATTTTGGATCCGAGCCCTATAATTCAGGGAAACTCGATTGGAATAGCTACTGGAAGCTCGCCGGTCACAACGCATCGAGAATTTGCTTCGTCGGAATCCGACGAATTTTTACGGATTTCCCTAGGGGTACCACTAGGGAAAATCGCCAAAATCGAGAAATCGCAAAAAGTGGTGAAATTTTGGATCCTAGCCTAATAATTCAGGGAAACTCGATTGGAATAGCTACTGGAAGCTCGCCGGTCACAACGCATCGAGAATTGGCTTCGTCGGAATCCGACGAATTTTCCTAGGGGTACCACTAGGGAAAATCGCCAAAATCGAGAAATCGCAAAAAGTGGTGAAATTTTGGATCCGAGCCCAATAATTCAGGGAAACTCGATTGGAATAGCTACTGGAAGCTCGCCGGTCACAACGCATCGAGAATTGGCTTCGTCGGAATCCGATGAATTTTTACGGATTTCCCTAGTGGTACCACTAGGGAAAATCGCCAAAATCGAGAAATCGCAAAAAGTGGTGAAATTTTGGATCCTAGCCCAATAATTCAGGGAAACTCGATTGGAATAGCTACTGGAAGCTCGCCGGTCACAACGCATCGAGAATTGGCTTCGTCGGAATCCGACGAATTTTTACGGATTTTCCTAGGGGTACCACTAGGGAAAATCGCCAAAATCGAGAAATCGCAAAAAGTGGTGAAATTTTGGATCCGAGCCCAATAATTCAGGGAAACTCGATTGGAATAGCTACTGGAAGCTCGCCGGTCACAACGCATCTAGAATTGGCTTCGTCGGAATCCGATGAATTTTCCTAGGGGTACCACTAGGGAAAATCGCCAAAATCGAGAAATCGCAAAAAGTGGTGAAATTTTGGATCCGAGCCCTATAATTCAGGGAAACTCGATTGGAATAGCTACTGGAAGCTCGCCGGTCACAACGCATCGAGAATTGGCTTCGTCGGAAGCCGACGAATTTCCTTAGGGGTACCACTAGGGAAAATCGCCAAAATCAAGAAATCGCAAAAAGTGGTGAAATTTTGGATCCGAGCCCAATAATTCAGGGAAACTCGATTGGAATAGCTACTGGAAGCTCGCCGGTCACAACGCATCGAGAATTGGCTTCGTCAGAATCCGACGAATTTCCCTAGGGGTACCACTAGGGAAAATCGCCAAAATCGAGAAATCGCAAAAAGTGGTGAAATTTTGGATCCGAGCCCTATAATTCAGGGAAACTCGATTGGAATAGCTACTGGAAGCTCGCCGGTCACAACACATCGAGAATTGGCTTCGTCGGAAGCCGACGAATTTCCCTAGGGGTACCACTAGGGAAAATCGCCAAAATCGAGAAATCGCAAAAAGTGGTGAAATTTTGGATCCGAGCCCAATAATTCAGGGAAACTCGATTGGAATAGCTACTGGAAGCTCGCCGGTCACAACGCATCGAGAATTGGCTTCGTCGGAATCCGACGAATTTTTACGGATTTCCCTAGTGGTACCACTAGGGAAAATCGCCAAAATCGAGAAATCGCAAAAAGTGGTGAAATTTTGGATCCTAGCCCAATAATTCAGGGAAACTCGATTGGAATAGCTACTGGAAGCTCGCCGATCGCAACACATCGAGAATTGGCTTAGTCGGAATCCGACGAATTTTCCTAGGGGTACCACTAGGGAAAATCGCCAAAATCGAGAAATCGCAAAAAGTGGTGAAATTTTGGATCCGAGCCCTATAATTCAGGGAAACTCAATTGGAATAGCTACTGGAAGCTCGCCGGTCACAACGCATCGAGAATTGGCTTCGTCGGAAGCCGACGAATTTCCCTAGGGGTACCACTAGGGAAAATCGCCAAAATCGAGAAATCGCAAAAAGTGGTGAAATTTTGGATCCGAGCCCAATAATTCAGGGAAACTCGATTGGAATAGCTACTGGAAGCTCGCCGGTCACAACGCATCGAGAATTGGCTTCGTCGGAATCCGACGAATTTTTACGGATTTCCCTAGGGGTACCACTAGGGAAAATCGCCAAAATCGAGAAATCGCAAAAAGTGGTGAAATTTTGGATCCGAGCCCAATAATTCAGGGAAACTCGATTGGAATAGCTACTGGAAGCTCGCCGGTCACAACGCATCGAGAATTGGCTTCGTCGGAATCCGACGAATTTTTACGGATTTCCCTAGGGGTACCACTAGGGAAAATCGCCAAAATCGAGAAATCGCAAAAAGTGGTAAAATTTTGGATCCGAGCCCAATAATTCAGGGAAACTCGATTGGAATAGCTACTGGAAGCTCGCCGGTCACAACGCATCGAGAATTGGCTTCGTCGGAATCCGACGAATTTTTACGGATTTCCCTAGGGGTACCACTAGGGAAAATCGCCAAAATCGAGAAATCGCAAAAAGTGGTGAAATTTTGGATCCTAGCCCAATAATTCAGGGAAACTCGATTGGAATAGCTACTGGAAGCTCGCCGGTCACAACGCATCGAGAATTGGCTTCGTCGGAATCCGACGAATTTTTACGGATTTCCCTAGTGGTACCACTAGGGAAAATCGCCAAAATCGAGAAATCGCAAAAAGTGGTGAAATTTTGGATCCTAGCCCAATAATTCAGGGAAACTCGATTGGAATAGCTACTGGAAGCTCGCCGATCGCAACGCATCGAGAATTGGCTTCGTCGGAATCCGACGAATTTTCCTAGGGGTACCACTAGGGAAAATCGCCAAAATCGAGAAATCGCAAAAAGTGGTGAAATTTTGGATCCGAGCCCTATAATTCAGGGAAACTCGATTGGAATAGCTACTGGAAGCTCGCCGGTCACAACGCATCGAGAATTGGCTTCGTCGGAAGCCGACGAATTTCCCTAGGGGTACCACTAGGGAAAATCGCCAAAATCGAGAAATCGCAAAAAGTGGTGAAATTTTGGATCCGAGCCCAATAATTCAGGGAAACTCGATTGGAATAGCTACTGGAAGCTCGCCGGTCACAACGCATCGAGAATTGGCTTCGTCGGAATCCGACGAATTTTTACGGATTTCCCTAGGGGTACCACTAGGGAAAATCGCCAAAATCGAGAAATCGCAAAAAGTGGTGAAATTTTGGATCCGAGCCCAATAATTCAGGGAAACTCGATTGGAATAGCAACTGGAAGCTCGCCGGTCACAACGCATCGAGAATTGGCTTCGTCGGAATCCGACGAATTTTTACGGATTTCCCTAGGGGTACCACTAGGGAAAATCGCCAAAATCGAGAAATCGCAAAAAGTGGTAAAATTTTGGATCCGAGCCCAATAATTCAGGGAAACTCGATTGGAATAGCTACTGGAAGCTCGCCGGTCACAACGCATCGAGAATTGGCTTCGTCGGAATCCGACGAATTTTTACGGATTTCCCTAGGGGTACCACTAGGGAAAATCGCCAAAATCGAGAAATCGCAAAAAGTGGTTAAATTTTGGATCCGAGCCCAATAATTCAGGGAAACTCGATTGGAATAGCTACTGGAAGCTCGCCGGTCACAACGCATCGAGAATTGGCTTCGTCGGAATCCGACGAATTTTTACGGATTTCCCTAGGGGTACCACTAGGGAAAATCGCCAAAATCGAGAAATCGTAAAAAGTGCTGAAATTTTGGATCCGAGCCCAATAATTCAGGGAAACTCGATTGGAATAGCTACTGGAAGCTCGCTGGTCACAACGCATCGAGAATTGACTTCGTCGGAATCCGACGAATTTTTACGGATTTCCCTAGGGGTACCACTAGGGAAAATCGCCAAAATCGAGAAATCGCAAAAAGTGCTGAAATTTTGGATCCGAGCCCAATAATTCAGAGAAACTCGATTGGAATAGCTACTGGAAGCTCGCCGGTCACAACGCATCGAGAATTGGCTTCGTCGGAATCCGACGAATTTTTACGGATTTCCCTAGGGGTACCACTAGGGAAAATCGCCAAAATCGAGAAATCGCAAAAAGTGGTGAAATTTTGGATCCGAGCCCAATAATTCAGGGAAACTCGATTGGAATAGCTACTGGAAGCTCGCCGGTCACAACGCATCGAGAATTGGCTTCGTCGGAATCAGACGAATTTTTACGGATTTCCCTAGGGGTACATCTAGGGAAAATCGCCAAAATCGAGAAATCGCAAAAAGTGATGAAATTTTGGATCCGAGCCCAATAATTCAGGGAAACTCGATTGGAATAGCTACTGGAACCTCGCCGGTCACAACGCATCGAGAATTGGCTTCGTCGGAATCCGATGAATTTTTACGGATTTCCCTAGGGGTACCACTAGGGAAAATCGCCAAAATCGAGAAATCGCAAAAAGTGCTGAAATTTTGGATTCGAGCCCAATAATTCAGGGAAACTCGATTGGAATAGCTACTGGAAGCTCGCCGGTCACAACGCATCGAGAATTGGCTTCGTCGGAATCCGACGAATTTTTACGGATTTCCCTAGGGGTACCACTAGGGAAAATCGCCAAAATCGAGAAATCGCAAAAAGTGGTGAAATTTTGGATTCGAGCCCAATAATTCAGGGAAACTCGATTGGAATAACTACTGGAAGCTCGCCGGTCACAACTCAATGAGAATTGGCTTCGTCGGAATCCGACGAATTTTTACGGATTTTCCTAGGGGTACCACTAGGGAAAATCGCCAAAATCGAGAAATCGCAAAAAGTGGTGAAATTTTGGATCCGAGCCCAATAATTCAGGGAAACTCGATTGGAATAGCTACTGGAAGCTCGCCGGTCACAACGCATCGAGAATTGGCTTCGTCGGAATCCGACGAATTTCCCTAGGGGTACCACTAGGGAAAATCGCCAAAATCGAGAAATCGCAAAAAGTGATGAAATTTTGGATCTGAGCACAATAATTAAGGGAAACTCGATTGGAATAGCTACTGGAAGCTCGCCGATCACAACGCATCGAGAATTGGCTTCGTCGGAATCCGACGAATTTTTACGGATTTGCCTAGGGGTACCACTAGGGAAAATCGCCAAAATCGAGAAATCGCAAAAAATGGTGAAATTTTGGATCCGAGCCCAATAATTCAGGGAAACTCGATTGGAATAGCTACTGGAAGCTCGCTGGTCACAACGCATCGAGAATTGACTTCGTCGGAATCCGATGAATTTTTACGGATTTCCCTAGGGGTACTACCACTAGGGAAAATCGCCAAAATCGAGAAATCGCAAAAAGTGGTGAAATTTTGGATCCGAGCCCAATTATTCAGGGAAACTCGATTGGAATAGCTACTGGAAGCTCGCCGGTCACAACGCAACGAGAATTGGCTTCGTCGAAATTCGACGAATTTTTACGGATTTCCCTAGGGGTACCACTAGGGAAAATCGCCAAAATCGAGAAATCGCAAAAAGTGGTGAAATTTTGGATCCGAGCCCAATAATTCAGGGAAACTCGATTGGAATAGCTACTGGAAGCTCGCCGGTCACAACGCATCGAGAATTGGCTTCGTCGGAATCCGACGAATTTCCCTAGGGGTACCACTAGGGAAAATCGCCAAAATCGAGAAATCGCAAAAAGTGGTGAAATTTTGGATCTGAGCCCAATAATTAAGGGAAACTCGATTGGAATAGCTACTGGAAGCTCGCCGATCACAACGCATCGAGAATTGGCTTCGTCGGAATCCGACGAATTTTTACGGATTTGCCTAGGGGTACCACTAGGGAAAATCGCCAAAATCGAGAAATCGCAAAAAATGGTGAAATTTTGGATCCGAGCCCAATAATTCAGGGAAACTCGATTGGAATAGCTACTGGAAGCTCGCTGGTCACAACGCATCGAGAATTGACTTCGTCGGAATCCGACGAATTTTTACGGATTTCCCTAGGGGTACCACTAGGGAAAATCGCCAAAATCGAGAAATCGCAAAAAGTGGTGAAATTTTGGATCCGAGCCCAATAATTCAGGGAAACTCGATTGGAATAGCTACTGGAAGCTCGCCGGTCACAACGCATCGAGAATTGGCTTCGTCGGAATCCGATGAATTTTTACGGATTTCCCTAGGGGTACCACTAGGTAAAATCGCCAAAATCGAGAAATCGCAAAAAGTGGTTAAATTTTGGATCCGAGCCCAATAATTCAGGGAAACTCGATTGGAATAGCTACTGGAAGCTCGCCGGTCACAACGCATCGAGAATTGGCTTCGTCGGAATTCGACGAATTTTTACGGATTTCCCTAGGGGTACCACTAGGGAAAATCGCCAAAATCGAGAAATCGCAAAAAGTGGTGAAATTTTGGATCCGAGCCCAATAATTCAGGGAAACTCGATTGGAATAGCTACTGGAAGCTCGCCGGTCACAACGCAATGAGAATTGGCTTCGTCGGAATCCGACGAATTTTTACGGATTTCCCTAGGGGTACCACTAGGGAAAATCGCCAAAATCGAGAAATCGCAAAAAGTGGTGAAATTTTGGATCCGAGCCCAATAATTCAGGGAAACTCGATTGGAATAGCTACTGGAAGCTCGTCGGTCACAACGCATCGAGAATTGGCTTCGTCGGAATCCGACGAATTTCCCTAGGGGTACCACTAGGGAAAATCGCCAAAATCGAGAAATCGCAAAAAGTGGTAAAATTTTGGATCCGAGCCCAATAATTCAGGGAAACTCGATTGGAATAGCTACTGGAAGCTCGCCGGTCACAACGCATCGAGAATTGGCTTCGTCGGAATCCGACAAATTTTTACGGATTTCCCTAGGGGTACCACTAGGGAAAATCGCCAAAATCGAGAAATCGCAAAAAGTGGTAAAATTTTGGATCCGAGCCCAATAATTAAGGGAAACTCGATTGGAATAGCTACTGGAAGCTCGCCGGTCACAACGCATTGAGAATTGGCTTCGTCGGAATCCGACGAATTTTTACGGATTTCCCTAGGGGTACCACTAGGGAAAATCGCCAAAATCGAGAAATCGCAAAAAGTGGTGAAATTTTTTATCCGAGCCCAATAATTAAGGGAAACTCGATTGGAATAGCTACTGGAAGCTCGCCGGTCACAACGCATCGACAATTGGCTTCGTCGGAATCCGACGAATTTTTACGGATTTCCCTAGGGGTACCACTAGGGAAAATCGCCAAAATCGAGAAATCGCAAAAAGTGGTGAAATTTTGGATCCGAGCCCAATAATTCAGGGAAACTCGATTGGAATAGCTACTGGAATCGCCGGTCACAACGCATCGAGAATTGGCTTCGTCGGAATCCGACGAATTTTTACGGATTTCCCTAGGGGTACCACTAGGGAAAATCGCCAAAATCGAGAAATCGCAAAAAGTGGTGAAATTTTGGATCCGAGCCCAATAATTCAGGGAAACTCGATTGGAATAGCTACTGGAAGCTCGCCGGTCACAACGCATCGAGAATTGGCTTCGTCGGAATCCGACGAATTTTTACAGATTTCCCTAGGGGTACCACTAGGGAAAATCGCCAAAATCGAGAAATCGCAAAAAGTGGTGAAATTTTGGATCCGAGCCCAATAATTCAGGGAAACTCGATTGGAATAGCTACTGGAAGCTCGCCGGTCACAACGCATCGAGAATTGGCTTCGTCGGAATCCGACGAATTTCCCTAGGGGTACCACTAGGGAAAATCGCCAAAATCGAGAAATCGCAAAAAATGGTGAAATTTTTGATCCGAGCCCAATAATTCAGGGAAACTCGATTGGAATAGCTATTGGAAGCTCGCCGGTCACAACGCATCGAGAATTGGCTTCGTCGAAATCCGACGAATTTTTACGGATTTCCCTAGGGCACTAGGGAAAATCGCCAAAATCGAGAAATCGCAAAAAGTGGTGAAATTTTTGATCCGAGCCCAATAATTCAGGGAAACTCGATTGGAATAGCTACTGGAAGCTCGCCGGTCACAACGCATTGAGAATTGGCTTCGTCGGAATCCGATGAATTTTCCTAGGGGTACCACTAGGGAAAATCGCCAAAATCGAGAAATCGCAAAAAGTGGTGAAATTTTGGATCCGAGCCCTATAATTCAGGGAAACTCGATTGGAATAGCTACTGGAAGCTCGCCGGTCACAACGCATCGAGAATTGGATTCGTCGGAAGCCGACGAATTTCCCTAGGGGTACCACTAGGGAAAATCGCCAAAATCGAGAAATCGCAAAAAGTGGTGAAATTTTGGATCCGAGCCCAATAATTCAGGGAAACTTGATTGGAATAGCTACTGGAAGCTCGCCGGTCACAACGCATCGAGAATTGGCTTCGTCGGAATCCGACGAATTTCCCTAGGGGTACCACTAGGGAAAATCGCCAAAATCGAGAAATCGCAAAAAGTGGTGAAATTTTGGATCCGAGCCAAATAATTAAGGGAAACTCGATTGGAATAGCTACTGGAAGCTCGCCGGTCACAACGCATCGAGAATTGGCTTCGTCGGAATCCGACGAATTTTCCTAGGGGTACCACTAGGGAAAATCGCCAAAATCGAGAAATCGCAAAAAAGTGGTGAAATTTTGGATCCGAGCCCTATAATTCAGGGAAACTCGATTGGAATAGCTACTGGAAGCTCGCCGGTCACAACGCATCGAGAATTGGCTTCGTCGGAAGCCGACGAATTTCCCTAGGGGTACCACTAGGGAAAATCGCCAAAATCGAGAAATCGCAAAAAGTGGTAAAATTTTGGATCCGAGCCCAATAATTCAGGGAAACTCGATTGGAATAGCTACTGGAAGCTCGCCGGTCACAACGCATCGAGAATTGGCTTCGTCGGAATCCGACAAATTTTTACGGATTTCCCTAGGGGTACCACTAGGGAAAATCGCCAAAATCGAGAAATCGCAAAAAGTGGTGAAATTTTGGATCCGAGCCCAATAATTCAGGGAAACTCGATTGGAATAGCTACTGGAAGCTCGCCGGTCACAACGCATCGAGAATTGGCTTCGTCGGAATCCGACGAATTTCCCTAGGGGTACCACTAGGGAAAATCGCCAAAATCGAGAAATCGCAAAAAGTGGTGAAATTTTGGATCCGAGCCCAATAATTCAGGGAAACTCGATTGGAATAGCTACTGGAAGCTCGCCGGTCACAACGCATTGACAATTGGCTTCGTCGGAATCCGACGAATTTTTACGGATTTCCCTAGGGGTACCACTAGGGAAAATCGCCAAAATCGAGAAATCGCAAAAAGTGGTGAAATTTTGGATCCGAGCCCAATAATTCAGGGAAACTCGATTGGAATAGCTACTGGAAACTCGCCGGTCCCAACGCATCGAGAATTGGCTTCGTCGGAATCCGACGAATTTTTACGGATTTCCCTAGGGGTACCACTAGGGAAAATCGCCAAAATCGAGAAATCGCAAAAAGTGGTGAAATTTTGGATCCGAGCCCAATAATTCAGGGAAACTCGATTGGAATAGCTACTGGAAGCTCGCCGGTCACAACGCATCTAGAATTGGCTTCGTCGGAATCCGACGAATTTCCCTAGGGGTACCACTAGGGAAAATCGCCAAAATCGAGAAATCGCAAAAAGTGGTGAAATTTTGGATCCGAGCCCAATAATTCAGGGAAACTCGATTGGAATAGCTACTGGAAGCTCGCCGGTCACAACGCATCGAGAATTGGCTTCGTCGGAATCCGACGAATTTTTACGGATTTCCCTAGGGCACTAGGGAAAATCGCCAAAATCGAGAAATCGCAAAAAGTGGTGAAATTTTTGATCCGAGCCCAATAATTCAGGGAAACTCGATTGGAATAGCTACTGGAAGCTCGCCGGTCACAACGCATCGAGAATTGGCTTCGTCGGAATCCGATGAATTTTCCTAGGGGTACCACTAGGGAAAATCGCCAAAATCGAGAAATCGCAAAAAGTGGTGAAATTTTGGATCCGAGCCCTATAATTCAGGGAAACTCGATTGGAATAGCTACTGGAAGCTCGCCGGTCACAACGCATCGAGAATTGGCTTCGTCGGAAGCCGACGAATTTCCCTAGGGGTACCACTAGGGAAAATCGCCAAAATCGAGAAATCGCAAAAAGTGGTGAAATTTTGGATCCGAGCCCAATAATTCAGGGAAACTCGATTGGAATAGCTACTGGAAGCTCGCCGGTCACAACGCATCGAGAATTGGCTTCGTCGGAATCCGACGAATTTTTACGGATTTCCCTAGGGGTACCACTAGGGAAAATCGCCAAAATCGAGAAATCGCAAAAAGTGGTGAAATTTTGGATCCTAGCCTAATAATTCAGGGAAACTCGATTGGAATAGCTACTGGAAGCTCGCCGGTCACAACGCATCGAGAATTGGCTTCGTCGAAATCCGACGAATTTTCCTAGGGGTACCACTAGGGAAAATCGCCAAAATCGAGAAATCGCAAAAAGTGGTGAAATTTTGGATCCGAGCCCTATAATTCAGGGAAACTCGATTGGAATAGCTACTGGAAGCTCGCCGGTCACAACGCATCGAGAATTGGCTTCGTCGGAAGCCGACGAATTTCCCTAGGGGTACCACTAGGGAAAATCGCCAAAATCGAGAAATCGCAAAAAGTGGTGAAATTTTGGATCCGAGCCCAATAATTCAGGGAAACTCGATTGGAATAGCTACTGGAAGCTCGCCGGTCACAACGCATCGAGAATTGGCTTCGTCGGAATCCGACGAATTTTTACGGATTTCCCTAGGGGTACCACTAGGGAAAATCGCCAAAATCGAGAAAATCGCAAAAAGTGGTGAAATTTTGGATCCTAGCCTAATAATTCAGGGAAACTCGATTGGAATAGCTACTGGAAGCTCGCCGGTCACAACGCATCGAGAATTGGCTTCGTCGAAATCCGACGAATTTTCCTAGGGGTACCACTAGGGAAAATCGCCAAAATCGAGAAATCGCAAAAAGTGGTGAAATTTTGGATCCGAGCCCTATAATTCAGGGAAACTCGATTGGAATAGCTACTGGAAGCTCGCCGGTCACAACGCATCGAGAATTGGCTTCGTCGGAAGCCGACGAATTTCCCTAGGGGTACCACTAGGGAAAATCGCCAAAATCGAGAAATCGCAAAAAGTGGTGAAATTTTGGATCCGAGCCCAATAATTCAGGGAAACTCGATTGGAATAGCTACTGGAAGCTCGCCGGTCACAACGCATCGAGAATTGGCTTCGTCGGAATCCGACGAATTTTTACGGATTTCCCTAGGGGTACCACTAGGAAAAATCGCCAAAATCGAGAAATCGCAAAAAGTGGTGAAATTTTGGATCCGAGCCCAATAATTAAGGGAAACTCGATTGGAATAGCTACTGGAAGCTCGCCGGTCACAACGCATCGAGAATTGGCTTCGTCGGAATCCGACGAATTTTTACGGATTTCCCTAGGGGTACCACTAGGGAAAATTGCCAAAATCGAGAAATCGCAAAAAGTGGTGAAATTTTGGATCCGAGCCCAATAATTCAGGGAAACTCGATTGGAATAGCTACTGGAAGCTCGCCGGTCACAACGCATCGAGAATTGGCTTCGTCGGAATCCGACGAATTTTTACGGATTTCCCTAGGGGTACCACTAGGTAAAATCGCCAAAATCGAGAAATCGCAAAAAGTGGTGAAATTTTGGATCCGAGCCCAATAATTCAGGGAAACTCGATTGGAATAGCTACTGGAAGCTCGCAGGTCACAACGCATCGAGAATTGGTTTCGTCGGAATCCGACGAATTTTTACGGATTTCCCTAGGGGTACCACTAGGGAAAATCGCCAAAATCGAGAAATCACAAAAAGTGGTGAAATTTTGGATCCGATCCCAATAATTCAGGGAAACTCGATTGCAATAGCTACTGGAAGCTCGCTGGTCACAACGCATCGACAATTGGCTTCGTCGGAATCCGACGAATTTTTACGGATTTCCCTAGGGGAACCACTAGGGAAAATCGCCAAAACCGAGAAATCGCAAAAAGTGGTGAAATTTGGGATCCGAGCCCAATAATTCAGGGAAACTCGATTGGAATAGCTACTGGAAGCTCGCCGGTCACAACGCATCGAGAATTGGATTCGTCAGAATCCGATGAATTTTTACGGATTTCCCTAGGGGTACCACTAGGGAAAATTGCCAAAATCGAGAAATCGCAAAAAGTGGTGAAATTTTCGATCCGAGTCCAATAATTCAGGGAAACTCGATTGGAATAGCTACTGGAAGCTCGCCGGTCACAACGCATCGAGAATTGGCTTCGTCGGAATCCGACGAATTTTTACGGATTCCCTAGGGGTACCACTAGGGAAAATCGGCAAAATCGAGAAATCGCAAAAAGTGGTGAAATTTTGGATCCGAGCCCAATAATTCAGGAAAACTCGATTGGAATAGCTACTGGAAGCTCGCCGGTCACAACGCATTGAGAATTGGCTTCGTCGGAATCCGACGAATTTTTACGGATTTCCCTGGGGTACCACTAGGGAAAATCGCCGAAATCGAGAAATCGCAAAAAGTGGTGAAATTTTGGATCCGAGCCCAATAATTCAGGGAAACTCAATTGGAATAGCTACTGGAAGCTCGCCGGTCACAACGTAACGAGAATTGGCTTCGTCGGAATCCGACGAATTTCCCTAGGGGTACCACTAGGGAAAATCGCCAAAATCGAGAAATCGCAAAAAGTGGTGAAATTTTGGATCCGAGCCCAATAATTCAGGGAAACTCGATTGGAATAGCTACTGGAAGCTCGCCGGTCACAACGCATCGAGAATTGGCTTCGTCGGAATCCGACGGATTTCCCTAGGGGTACCACTAGGGAAAATCGCCAAAATCGAGAAATCGCAAAAAGTGGTGAAATTTTGGATCCGAGCCCAATAATTAAGGGAAACTCGATTGGAATAGCTACTGGAAGCTCGCCGGTCACAACGCATCGAGAATTGGCTTCGTCGGAATCCGACAAATTTTTACGGATTTCCCTAAGGGTACCACTAGGGAAAATCGCCAAAATCGAGAAATCGCAAAAAGTGGTGAAATTTTGGATCCGAGCCCAATAATTCAGGGAAACTCGATTGGAATAGCTACTGGAAGCTCGCCGGTCACAACGCATCGAGAATTGGCTTCGTCGGAATCCGATGAATTTTTACGAATTTCCCTAGGGGTACCACTAGGGAAAATCGCCAAAATCGAGAAATCGCAAAAAGTGGTGAAATTTTGGATCCGAGCCCAATAATTCGAGGAAACTCGATTGGAATAGCTACTGGAAGCTCGCCGGTCACAACGCATCGAGAATTGGCTTCGTCGGAATCCGACGAATTTTTACGGATTTCCCTAGGGGTACCACTAGGGAAAATCGCCAAAATCGAGAAATCGCAAAAAGTGGTGAAATTTTGGATCCGAGCCAAATAATTCGGGGAAACTCGATTGGAATAGCTACTGGAAGCTCGCCGGTCACAACGTATCGAGAATTGGCTTCGTCGGAATCCGACAAATTTTTACGGATTTCCCTAGGTGTACCACTAGGGAAAATCGCCAAAATCGAGAAATCGCAAAAAGTGGTGAAATTTTGGATCCGAGCCCAATAATTCGGGGAAACTCGATTGGAATAGCTACTGGAAGCTCGCCGGTCACAACGCATCGAGAATTTGCTTCGTCGGAATCCGATGAATTCTTACGGATTTCCCTAGGGGTACCACTAGGGAAAATCGCCAAAATCGAGAAATCGCAAAAAGTGGTGAAATTTTGGATCCGAGCCCAATAATTTAGGGAAACTCGATTGGAATAGCTACTGGAAGCTCGCCGGTCACAACGCATCGAGAATTGGCTTCGTCGGAATCCGACGAATTTCCCTAGGGGTACCACTAGGGAAAATCGGCAAAATCGAGAAATCGCAAAAAGTGGTGAAATTTTGGATCCGAGCCCAATAATTAAGGGAAACTCGATTGGAATAGCTACTGGAAGCTCGCCGGTCACATCGCATTGAGAATTGGATTCGTCGGAATCCAACGAATTTTTACGGATTTCCCTAGGTGTACCACTAGGGAAAATCGCCAAAATCGAGAAATCGCAAAAAGTGGTGAAATTTTGGATCCGAGCCCAATAATTCAGGGAAACTCGATTGGAATAGCTACTGGAAGCTCGCCGGTCACAACGCATCGAGAATTGGCTTCGTCGGAATCCGACGAATTTTTACGGATTTCCCTAGGGGTACCACTAGGGAAAATCGCCAAAATCGAGAAATCGCAAAAAGTGTTGAAATTTTGGATCCGAGCCCAATAATTCAGGGAAACTCGATTGGAATAGCTACTGGAAGCTCGCCGGTCACAACGCAACGAGAATTGGCTTCGTCCGAATCCGACGAATTTTTACGGATTTCCCTAGGGGTACCACTAGGGAAAATCGCCAAAATCGAGAAATCGCAAAAAGCGGTGAAATTTTGGATCCGAGCCCAATAATTCAGGGAAACTCGATTGGAATAGCTACTGGAAGCTCGCCGGTCACAACGCATCGAGAATTGGCTTCGTCGGAATCCGACGAATTTTTACGGATTTCCCTAGGGGTACCACTAGGGAAAATCGCCAAAATCGAGAAATCGCAAAAAGTGGTGAAATTTTGGATCCGAGCCCAATAATTCAGGGAAACTCGATTGGAATAGCTACTGGAAGCTCGCCGGTCACAACGAATCGAGAATTGGCTTCGTCGGAATCCGACGAATTTCCCTAGGGGTACCACTAGGGAAAATCGCCAAAATCGAGAAATCGCAAAAAGTGGTGAAATTTTGGATCCGAGCCCAATAATTTAGGGAAACTCGATTGGAATAGCTACTGGAAGCTCGCCGGTTACAACGCATCGAGAATTGGCTTCGTCGGAATCCGACGAATTTTTACGGATTTCCCTAGGGGTACCACTAGGAAAAATCGCCAAATCGAGGAAATCGCAAAAAGTGGTGAAATTTTGGATCCGAGCCCAATAATTCAGGGAAACTCGATTGGAATAGCTACTGGAAGCTCGCCGGTCACAACGCATCGAGAATTGGCTTCGTCGGAATCCGACGAATTTTTACGGATTTCCCTAGGGGTACCACTAGGGAAAATCGCCAAAATCGAGAAATCGCAAAAAGTGGTGAAATTTTGGATCCTAGCCTAATAATTCAGGGAAACTCGATTGGAATAGCTACTGGAAGCTCGCCGGTCACAACGCATCGAGAATTGGCTTCGTCGAAATCCGACGAATTTTCCTAGGGGTACCACTAGGGAAAATCGCCAAAATCGAGAAATCGCAAAAAGTGGTGAAATTTTGGATCCGAGCCCTATAATTCAGGGAAACTCGATTGGAATAGCTACTGGAAGCTCGCCGGTCACAACGCATCGAGAATTGGCTTCGTCGGAAGCCGACGAATTTCCCTAGGGGTACCACTAGGGAAAATCGCCAAAATCGAGAAATCGCAAAAAGTGGTGAAATTTTGGATCCGAGCCCAATAATTCAGGGAAACTCGATTGGAATAGCTACTGGAAGCTCGCCGGTCACAACGCATCGAGAATTGGCTTCGTCGGAATCCGACGAATTTTTACGGATTTCCCTAGGGGTACCACTAGGGAAAATCGCCAAAATCGAGAAATCGCAAAAAGTGGTGAAATTTTGGATCCTAGCCTAATAATTCAGGGAAACTCGATTGGAATAGCTACTGGAAGCTCGCCGGTCACAACGCATCGTGAATTGGCTTCGTCGAAATCCGACGAATTTTCCTAGGGGTACCACTAGGGAAAATCGCCAAAATCGAGAAATCGCAAAAAGTGGTTAAATTTTGGATCCGAGCCCTATAATTCAGGGAAACTCGATTGGAATAGCTACTGGAAGCTCGCCGGTCACAACGCATCGAGAATTGGCTTCGTCGGAAGCCGACGAATTTCCCTAGGGGTACAACTAGGGAAAATCGCCAAAATCGAGAAATCGCAAAAAGTGGTGAAATTTTGGATCCGAGCCCAATAATTCAGGGAAACTCGATTGGAATAGCTACTGGAAGCTCGCCGGTCACAACGCATCGAGAATTGGCTTCGTCGGAATCCGACGAATTTTTACGGATTTCCCTAGGGGTACCACTAGGGAAAATCGCCAAAATCGAGAAATCGCAAAAAGTGGTGAAATTTTGGATCCGAGCCCAATAATTAAGGGAAACTCGATTGGAATAGCTACTGGAAGCTCGCCGGTCACAACGCATCGAGAATTGGCTTCGTCGGAATCCGACGAATTTTTACGGATTTCCCTAGGGGTACCACTAGGGAAAATTGCCAAAATCGAGAAATCGCAAAAAGTGGTGAAATTTTGGATCCGAGCCCAATAATTCAGGGAAACTCGATTGGAATAGCTACTGGAAGCTCGCCGGTCACAACGCATCGAGAATTGGCTTCGTCGGAATCCGACGAATTTTTACGGATTTCCCTAGGGGTACCACTAGGTAAAATCGCCAAAATCGAGAAATCGCAAAAAGTGGTGAAATTTTGGATCCGAGCCCAATAATTCAGGGAAACTCGATTGGAATAGCTACTGGAAGCTCGCCGGTCACAACGCATCGAGAATTGGTTTCGTCGGAATCCGACGAATTTTTACGGATTTCCCTAGGGGTACCACTAGGGAAAATCGCCAAAATCGAGAAATCACAAAAAGTGGTGAAATTTTGGATCCGATCCCAATAATTCAGGGAAACTCGATTGGAATAGCTACTGGAAGCTCGCTGGTCACAACGCATCGACAATTGGCTTCGTCGGAATCCGACGAATTTTTACGGATTTCCCTAGGGGAACCACTAGGGAAAATCGCCAAAATCGAGAAATCGCAAAAAGTGGTGAAATTTGGGATCCGAGCCCAATAATTCAGGGAAACTCGATTGGAATAGCTACTGGAAGCTCGCCGGTCACAACGCATCGAGAATTGGATTCGTCAGAATCCGACGAATTTTTACGGATTTCCCTAGGGGTACCACTAGGGAAAATTGCCAAAATCGAGAAATCGCAAAAAGTGGTGAAATTTTCGATCCGAGCCCAATAATTCAGGGAAACTCGATTGGAATAGCTACTGGAAGCTCGCCGGTCACAACGCATCGAGAATTGGCTTCGTCGGAATCCGACGAATTTTTACGGATTTCCCTAGGGGTACCACTAGGGAAAATCGGCAAAATCGAGAAATCGCAAAAAGTGGTGAAATTTTGGATCCGAGCCCAATAATTCAGGAAAACTCGATTGGAATAGCTACTGGAAGCTCGCCGGTCACAACGCATTGAGAATTGGCTTCGTCGGAATCCGACGAATTTTTACGGATTTCCCTGGGGGTACCACTAGGGAAAATCGCCGAAATCGAGAAATCGCAAAAAGTGGTGAAATTTTGGATCCGAGCCCAATAATTCAGGGAAACTCGATTGGAATAGCTACTGGAAGCTCGCCGGTCACAACGTAACGAGAATTGGCTTCGTCGGAATCCGACGAATTTCCCTAGGGGTACCACTAGGGAAAATCGCCAAAATCGAGAAATCGCAAAAAGTGGTGAAATTTTGGATCCGAGCCCAATAATTCAGGGAAACTCGATTGGAATAGCTACTGGAAGCTCGCCGGTCACAACGCATCGAGAATTGGCTTCGTCGAAATCCGACGGATTTCCCTAGGGGTACCACTAGGGAAAATCGCCAAAATCGAGAAATCGCAAAAAGTGGTGAAATTTTGGATCCGAGCCCAATAATTAAGGGAAACTCGATTGGAATAGCTACTGGAAGCTCGCCGGTCACAACGCATCGAGAATTGGTTTCGTCGGAATCCGACAAATTTTTACGGATTTCCCTAGGGGTACCACTAGGGAAAATTGCCAAAATCGAGAAATCGCAAAAAGTGGTGAAATTTTGGATCCGAGCCCAATAATTCAGGGAAACTCGATTGGAATAGCTACTGGAAGCTCGCCGGTCACAACGCATCGAGAATTGGCTTCGTCGGAATCCGACGAATTTCCCTAGGGGTACCACTAGGGAAAATCGCCAAAATCGAGAAATCGTAAAAAGTGGTGAAATTTTGGATCCGAGCCCAATAATTCAGGGAAACTCGATTGGAATAGCTACTGGAAGCTCGCCGGTCACAACGCATCGAGAATTGGATTCGTCAGAATCCGACGAATTTTTACGGATTTCCCTAGGGGTACCACTAGGGAAAATTGCCAAAATCGAGAAATCGCAAAAAGTGGTGAAATTTTCGATCCGAGCCCAATAATTCAGGGAAACTCGATTGGAATAGCTACTGGAAGCTCGCCGGTCACAACGCATCGAGAATTGGCTTCGTCGGAATCCGACGAATTTTTACGGATTTCCCTAGGGGTACCACTAGGGAAAATCGGCAAAATCGAGAAATCGCAAAAAGTGGTGAAATTTTGGATCCGAGCCCAATAATTCAGGAAAACTCGATTGGAATAGCTACTGGAAGCTCGCCGGTCACAACGCATTGAGAATTGGCTTCGTCGGAATCCGACGAATTTTTACGGATTTCCTGGGGGTACCACTAGGGAAAATCGCCGAAATCGAGAAATCGCAAAAAGTGGTGAAATTTTGGATCCGAGCCCAATAATTCAGGGAAACTCGATTGGAATAGCTACTGGAAGCTCGCCGGTCACAACGTAACGAGAATTGGCTTCGTCGGAATCCGACGAATTTCCCTAGGGGTACCACTAGGGAAAATCGCCAAAATCGAGAAATCGCAAAAAGTGGTGAAATTTTGGATCCGAGCCCAATAATTCAGGGAAACTCGATTGGAATAGCTACTGGAAGCTCGCCGGTCACAACGCATCGAGAATTGGCTTCGTCGAAATCCGACGGATTTCCCTAGGGGTACCACTAGGGAAAATCGCCAAAATCGAGAAATCGCAAAAAGTGGTGAAATTTTGGATCCGAGCCCAATAATTAAGGGAAACTCGATTGGAATAGCTACTGGAAGCTCGCCGGTCACAACGCATCGAGAATTGGCTTCGTCGGAATCCGACAAATTTTTACGGATTTCCCTAAGGGTACCACTAGGGAAAATCGCCAAAATCGAGAAATCGCAAAAAGTGGTGAAATTTTGGATCCGAGCCCAATAATTCAGGGAAACTCGATTGGAATAGCTACTGGAAGCTCGCCGGTCACAACGCATCGAGAATTGGCTTCGTCGGAATCCGACGAATTTTTACGAATTTCCCTAGGGGTACCACTAGGGAAAATCGCCAAAATCGAGAAATCGCAAAAAGTGGTGAAATTTTGGATCCGAGCCCAATAATTCGAGGAAACTCGATTGGAATAGCTACTGGAAGCTCGCCGGTCACAACGCATCGAGAATTGGCTTCGTCGGAATCCGACGAATTTTTACGGATTTCCCTAGGGGTACCACTAGGGAAAATCGCCAAAATCGAGAAATCGCAAAAAGTGGTGAAATTTTGGATCCGAGCCAAATAATTCGGGGAAACTCGATTGGAATAGCTACTGGAAGCTCGCCGGTCACAACGTATCGAGAATTGGCTTCGTCGGAATCCGACGAATTTTTACGGATTTCCCTAGGTGTACCACTAGGGAAAATCGCCAAAATCGAGAAATCGCAAAAAGTGGTGAAATTTTGGATCCGAGCCCAATAATTCGGGGAAACTCGATTGGAATAGCTACTGGAAGCTCGCCGGTCACAACGCATCGAGAATTTGCTTCGTCGGAATCCGATGAATTCTTACGGATTTCCCTAGGGGTACCACTAGGGAAAATCGCCAAAATCGAGAAATCGCAAAAAGTGGTGAAATTTTGGATCCGAGCCCAATAATTTAGGGAAACTCGATTGGAATAGCTACTGGAAGCTCGCCGGTCACAACGCATCGAGAATTGGCTTCGTCGGAATCCGACGAATTTCCCTAGGGGTACCACTAGGGAAAATCGGCAAAATCGAGAAATCGCAAAAAGTGGTGAAATTTTGGATCCGAGCCCAATAATTAAGGGAAACTCGATTGGAATAGCTACTGGAAGCTCGCCGGTCACATCGCATCGAGAATTGGATTCGTCGGAATCCAACGAATTTTTACGGATTTCCCTAGGTGTACCACTAGGGAAAATCGCCAAAATCGAGAAATCGCAAAAAGTGGTGAAATTTTGGATCCGAGCCCAATAATTCAGGGAAACTCGATTGGAATAGCTACTGGAAGCTCGCCGGTCACAACGCATCGAGAATTGGCTTCGTCGGAATCCGACGAATTTTTACGGATTTCCCTAGGGGTACCACTAGGGAAAATCGCCAAAATCGAGAAATCGCAAAAAGTGTTGAAATTTTGGATCCGAGCCCAATAATTCAGGGAAACTCGATTGGAATAGCTACTGGAAGCTCGCCGGTCACAACGCAACGAGAATTGGCTTCGTCCGAATCCGACGAATTTTTACGGATTTCCCTAGGGGTACCACTAGGGAAAATCGCCAAAATCGAGAAATCGCAAAAAGCGGTGAAATTTTGGATCCGAGCCCAATAATTCAGGGAAACTCGATTGGAATAGCTACTGGAAGCTCGCCGGTCACAACGCATCGAGAATTGGTTTCGTCGGAATCCGACGAATTTTTACGGATTTCCCTAGGGGTACCACTAGGGAAAATCGCCAAAATCGAGAAATCGCAAAAAGTGGTGAAATTTTGGATCCGAGCCAAATAATTCGGGGAAACTCGATTGGAATAGCTACTGGAAGCTCGCCGGTCACAACGTATCGAGAATTGGCTTCGTCGGAATCCGACGAATTTTTACGGATTTCCCTAGGTGTACCACTAGGGAAAATCGACAAAATCGAGAAATCGCAAAAAGTGGTGAAATTTTGGATCCGAGCCCAATAATTCGGGGAAACTCGATTGGAATAGCTACTGGAAGCTCGCCGGTCACAACGCATCGAGAATTTGCTTCGTCGGAATCCGATGAATTCTTACGGATTTCCCTAGGTGTACCACTAGGGAAAATCGCCAAAATCGAGAAATCGCAAAAAGTGGTGAAATTTTGGATCCGAGCCCAATAATTTAGGGAAACTCGATTGGAATAGCTACTGGAAGCTCGCCGGTCACAACGCATCGAGAATTGGCTTCGTCGGAATCCGACGAATTTCCCTAGGGGTACCACTAGGGAAAATCGGCAAAATCGAGAAATCGCAAAAAGTGGTGAAATTTTGGATCCGAGCCCAATAATTAAGGGAAACTCGATTGGAATAGCTACTGGAAGCTCGCCGGTCACATCGCATCGAGAATTGGATTCGTCGGAATCCAACGAATTTTTACGGATTTCCCTAGGTGTACCACTAGGGAAAATCGCCAAAATCGAGAAATCGCAAAAAGTGGTGAAATTTTGGATCCGAGCCCAATAATTCAGGGAAACTCGATTGGAATAGCTACTGGAAGCTCGCCGGTCACAACGCATCGAGAATTGGCTTCGTCGGAATCCGACGAATTTTTACGGATTTCCCTAGGGGTACCACTAGGGAAAATCGCCAAAATCGAGAAATCGCAAAAAGTGTTGAAATTTTGGATCCGAGCCCAATAATTCAGGGAAACTCGATTGGAATAGCTACTGGAAGCTCGCCGGTCACAACGCAACGAGAATTGGCTTCGTCCGAATCCGACGAATTTTTACGGATTTCCCTAGGGGTACCACTAGGGAAAATCGCCAAAATCGAGAAATCGCAAAAAGCGGTGAAATTTTGGATCCGAGCCCAATAATTCAGGGAAACTCGATTGGAATAGCTACTGGAAGCTCGCCGGTCACAACGCATCGAGAATTGGCTTCGTCGGAATCCGACGAATTTTTACGGATTTCCCTAGGGGTACCACTAGGGAAAATCGCCAAAATCGAGAAATCGCAAAAAGTGGTGAAATTTTGGATCCGAGCCCAATAATTCAGGGAAACTCGATTGGAATAGCTACTGGAAGCTCGCCGGTCACAACGAATCGAGAATTGGCTTCGTCGGAATCCGACGAATTTCCCTAGGGGTACCACTAGGGAAAATCGCCAAAATCGAGAAATCGCAAAAAGTGGTGAAATTTTGGATCCGAGCCCAATAATTCAGGGAAACTCGATTGGAATAGCTACTGGAAGCTCGCCGGTCACAACGCATCGAGAATTGGCTTCGTCGGAATCCGACGAATTTTTACGGATTTCCCTAGGGGTACCACTAGGAAAAATCGCCAAAATCGAGAAATCGCAAAAAGTGGTGAAATTTTGGATCCGAGCCCAATAATTCAGGGAAACTCGATTGGAATAGCTACTGGAAGCTCGCCGGTCACAACGCATCGAGAATTGGCTTCGTCGGAATCCGACGAATTTTTACGGATTTCCCTAGGGGTACCACTAGGGAAAATCGCCAAAAACGAGAAATCGCAAAAAGTGGTGAAATTTTGGATCCGAGCCCAATAATTCAGGGAAACTCGATTGGAATAGCTACTGGAAGCTCGCCGGTCACAACGCATCGAGAATTGGCTTCGTCGGAATCCGACGAATTTTTACGGATTTCCCTAGGGGTACCACTAGGGAAAATCGCCAAAAACGAGAAATCGCAAAAAGTGGTGAAATTTTGGATCCGAGCCCAATAATTCAGGGAAACTCGATTGGAATAGCTACTGGAAGCTCGCCGGTCACAACGCATCGAGAATTGGATTCGTCAGAATCCGACGAATTTTTACGGATTTCCCTAGGGGTACCACTAGGGAAAATTGCCAAAATCGAGAAATCGCAAAAAGTGGTGAAATTTTTGATCCGAGCCCAATAATTCAGGGAAACTCGATTGGAATAGCTACTGGAAGCTCGCCGGTCACAACGCATCGAGAATTGGTTTCGTCGGAATCCGACGAATTTTTACGGATTTCCCTAGGGGTACCACTAGGGAAAATCGCCAAAATCGAGAAATCGCAAAAAGTGGTGAAATTTTGGATCCGAGCCCAATAATTCAGGGAAACTCGATTGGAATAGCTACTGGAAGCTCGCCGGTCACAACGAATCGAGAATTGGCTTCGTCGGAATCCGACGAATTTCCCTAGGGGTACCACTAGGGAAAATCGCCAAAATCGAGAAATCGCAAAAAGTGGTGAAATTTTGGATCCGAGCCCAATAATTCAGGGAAACTCGATTGGAATAGCTACTGGAAGCTCGCCGGTCACAACGCATCGAGAATTGGATTCGTCGGAATCCGACGAATTTTTACGGATTTCCCTAGGGGTACCACTAGGGAAAATCGCCAAAATCGAGAAATCGCAAAAAGTGGTGAAATTTTGGATCCGAGCCCAATAATTCAGGGAAACTCGATTGGAATAGCTACTGGAAGCTCGCCGGTCACAACGCATCGAGAATTGGCTTCGTCGGAATCCAACGAATTTTTACGGATTTCCCTAGGGGTACCACTAGGGAAAATCGCCAAAATCGAGAAATCGCAAAAAGTGGTGAAATTTTGGATCCGAGCCCAATAATTCAGGGAAACTCGATTGGAATAGCTACTGGAAGCTCGCCGGTCACAACGCATCGAGAATTTGCTTCGTCGGAATCCGACGAATTTTTACGGATTTCCCTAGGGGTACCACTAGGGAAAATCGCCAAAATCGAGAAATCGCAAAAGTGGTGAAATTTTGGATCCGAGCCCAATAATTCAGGGAAACTCGATTGGAATAGCTACTGGAAGCTCGCCGGTCACAACGCATCGAGAATTGGCTTCGTCGGAATCCGACGAATTTTTACGGATTTCCCTAGGGGTACCACTAGGGAAAATTGCCAAAATCGAGAAATCGCAAAAAGTGGTGAAATTTTGGATCCGAGCCCAATAATTCAGGGAAACTCGATTGGAATAGCTACTGAAGCTCGCCGGTCACAACGCATCGAGAATTGGCTTCGTCGGAATCCAACGAATTTTTACGATTTCCCTAGGGGTACCACTAGGGAAAATCGCCAAAATCGAGAAATCGCAAAAAGTGGTGAAATTTTGGATCCGAGCCCAATAATTTAGGGAAACTCGATTGGAATAGCTACTGGAAGCTCGCCGGTCACAACGCATCGAGAATTGGCTTCGTCGGAATCCGACGAATTTCCCTAGGGGTACCACTAGGGAAAATCGCCAAAATCGAGAAATCGTAAAAAGTGGTGAAATTTTGGATCCGAGCCCAATAATTCAGGGAAACTCAATTGGAATAGCTACTGGAAGCTCGCCGGTCACAACGCATCGAGAATTGGCTTCGTCGGAATCCGACGAATTTTTACGGATTTTCCTAGGGGTACCACTAGGGAAAATCGTTCAAAATCGAGAAATCGCAAAAAGTGGTGAAATTTTGGATCTGAGCCCAATAATTAAGGGAAACTCGATTGGAATAGCTACTGGAGGCTCGCCGGTCACAACGCATCGAGAATTGGCTTCGTCAGAATCCGACGATTTTTACGGATTTCCCTAGGGGTACCACTAGGGAAAATCGCCAAAATCGAGAAATCGCAAAAAGTGGTGAAATTTTGGATCCGAGCCCAATAATTCAGGGAAACTCGATTGGAATAGCTACTGGAAGCTCGCCGGTCACAACGCATCGAGAATTGGCTTCGTCGGAATCCGACGAATTTTTACGGATTTCCCTAGGGGTACCACTAGGGAAAATCGCCAAAATCGAGAAATCGCAAAAAGTGGTGAAATTTTGGATCCGAGCCTTAATAATTCAGGGAAACTCGATTGGAATAGCTACTGGAAGCTCGCCGGTCACAACGAATCGAGAATTGGCTTCGTCGGAATCCGACGAATTTCCCTAGGGGTACCACTAGGGAAAATCGCCAAAATCGAGAATCGCAAAAAGTGGTGAAATTTTGGATCCGAGCCCAATAATTCAGGGGAAACTCGATTGGAATAGCTACTGGAAGCTCGCCGGTCACAACGCATCGAGAATTGGCTTCGTCGGAATCCGACGAATTTTTACGGATTTCCTAGGGGTACCACTAGGGAAAATCGCCAAAATCGAGAAATCGCAAAAAGTGGTGAAATTTTGGATCCGAGCCCAATAATTCAGGGAAACTCGATTGGAATAGCTACTGGAAAGCTCGCCGGTCACAACGCATCGAGAATTGGCTTCGTCGGAATCCAACGATTTTTTACGGATTTCCTAGGGGTACCACTAGGGAAAATCGCCAAAATCGAGAAATCGCAAAAAGTGGTGAAATTTTGGATCCGAGCCCAATAATTCAGGGAAACTCGATTGGAATAGCTACTGGAAGCTCGCCGGTCACAACGCATCGAGAATTGGCTTCGTCGGAATCCGACGAATTTCCCTAGGGGTACCACTAGGGAAAATCGCCAAAATCGAGAAATCGTAAAAAGTGGTGAAATTTTGGATCCGAGCCCAATAATTCAGGGAAACTCGATTGGAATAGCTACTGGAAGCTCGCCGGTCACAACGCATCGAGAATTGGCTTCGTCGGAATCCGACGAATTTTTACGGATTTTCCTAGGGGTACCACTAGGGAAAATCGTCAAAATCGAGAAATCGCAAAAAGTGGTGAAATTTTGGATCCGAGCCCAATAATTCAGGGAAACTCGATTGGAATAGCTACTGGAAGCTCGCCGGTCACAACGCATCGAGAATTGGCTTCGTCGGAATCCGACAATTTTTACGGATTTCTCCTAGGGGTACCACTAGGGAAAATCGCCAAAATCGAGAAATCGCAAAAAGTGTTGAAATTTTGGATCCGAGCCCAATAATTCAGGGAAACTCGATTGGAATAGCTACTGGAAGCTCGCCGGTCACAACGCATCGAGAATTGGCTTCGTCGGAATCCGACGAATTTTTACGGATTTCCCTAGGGGTACCACTAGGGAAAATCGCCAAAATCGAGAAATCGCAAAAAGTGGGTGAAATTTGGATCCGAGCCCAATAATTCGGGAAACTCGATTGGAATAGCTACTGGAAGCTCGCCGGTCACAACGCATCGAGAATTGGCTTCGTCGGAATCCGACGAATTTTACGGATTTCCCTAGGGGTACCACTAGGGAAAATCGCCAAAATCGAGAAATCGCAAAAAGTGGTGAAATTTTGGATCCGAGCCCAATAATTCAGGGTAAACTCGATTTGAATAGCTACTGGAACTCGCCGGTCACAACGAATCGAGAATTGGCTTCGTCGGAATCCGACGAATATTCCCTAGGGGTACCACTAGGGAAAATCGCCAAAATCGAGAAATCGCAAAAAGTGGTGAAATTTTGGATCCGAGCCCAATAATTCAGGGAAACTCGATTGGAATAGCTACTGGAAGCTCGCCGGTCACAACGCATCGAGAATTGGCTTCGTCGGAATCCGACGAATTTTTACGGATTTCCCTAGGGGTACCACTAGGGAAAATCGCCAAAATCGAGAAATCGCAAAAAGTGTTGAAATTTTGGATCCTGAGCCCAATAATTCAGGGAAACTCGATTGGAATAGCTACTGGAAGCTCGCCGGTCACAACGCATCGAGAATTGGCTTCGTCGGAATCCAACGAATTTTTACGTATTTCCCTAGGGGTACCACTAGGGAAAATCGCCAAAATCGAGAAATCGCAAAAAGTGGTGAAATTTTGGATCCGAGCCCAATAATTCAGGGAAACTCGATTGGAATAGCTACTGGAAGCTCGCGGTCACAACGCATCGAGAATTGGCTTCGTCGGAATCCGACGAATTTTTACGGATTTCCTAGGGGTACCACTAGGGAAAATCGCCAAAATCGAGAAATCGCAAAAAGTGGTGAAATTTTGGATCCGAGCCCAATAATTCAGGGAAACTCGATTGGAATAGCTACTGGAAGCTCGCCGGTCACAACGCATCGAGAATTGGCTTCGTCGGAATCCAACGAATTTTTACGGATTTCCCTAGGGGTACCCACTAGGGGAAATCGCCAAAATCGAGAAATCGCAAAAAGTGGTGAAATTTTGGATCCGAGCCCAATAATTCAGGGGAACTCGATTGGAATAGCTACTGGAAGCTCGCCGGTCACAACGCATCGAGAATTGGCTTCGTCGGAATCCGACGGATTTCCCTAGGGGTACCACTAGGGAAAATCGTCAAAATCGAGAAATCGCAAAAAGTGGTGAAATTTTGGATCCGAGCCCAATAATTAAGGGAAACTCGATGGAATAGCTACTGGAGGCTCGCCGGTCACAACGCATCGAGAATTGGCTTCGTCGGAATCCGACGAATTTTTACGGATTTCCCTAGGGGTACCACTAGGGAAAATCGCCAAAATCGAGAAATCGCAAAAAGTGGTGAAATTTTGGATCCGAGCCCAATAATTCAGGGAAACTCGATTGGAATAGCTACTGGAAGCTCGCCGGTCACAACGCATCGAGAATTGGCTTCGTCGGAATCCGACGAATTTTTACGGATTTCCCTAGGGGTACCACTAGGGAAAATCGCCAAAATCGAGAAATCGCAAAAAGTGGTGAAATTTTGGATCCGAGCTCAATAATTCGGGGGAAACTCGATTGGAATAGCTACTGGAAGCTCGCCGGTCACAACGCATCGAGAATTGGCTTCGTCGGAATCCGACGAATTTTTACGGATTTCCCTAGGGGTACCACTAGGGAAAATCGTCAAAATCGAGAAATCGCAAAAAGTGGTGAAATTTTGGATCCGAGCCCAATAATTAAGGGAAACTCGATTGGAATAGCTACTGGAGGCTCGCCGGTCACAACGCATCGAGAATTGGCTTCGTCGGAATCCGACGAATTTTTACGGATTTCCCTAGGGGTACCACTAGGGAAAATCGCCAAAATCGAGAAATCGCAAAAAGTGGTGAAATTTTGGATCCGAGCCCAATAATTAAGGGAAACTCGATTGGAATAGCTACTGGAGCTCGCCGGTCACAACGCATCGAGAATTGGCTTCGTCGGAATCCGACGATTTTTACGGATTTCCCTAGGGGTACCACTAAGGAAAATCGCCAAAATCGAGAAATCGCAAAAAGTGGTGAAATTTTGGATCCGAGCCCAATAATTCGGGGAAACTCGATTGGAATAGCTACTGGAAGGCTCGCCGGTCACAACGCATCGAGAATTGGCTTCGTCGGAATCCGACGAATTTTTACGGATTTCCCTAGGGGTACCACTAGGGAAAATCGCCAAAATCGAGAAATCGCAAAAAGTGGTGAAATTTTGGATCCGAGCCCAATAATTCGGGGAAACTCGATTGGAATAGCTACTGGAAGCTCGCCGGTCACAACGCATCGAGAATTGGCTTCGTCGGAATCCGACGAATTTTTACGGATTTCCCTAGGGGTACCACTAGGGAAAAATCGCCAAAATCGAGAAATCGCAAAAAGTGGTGAAATTTTGGATCCGAGCCCAATAATTCGGGGAAACTCGATTGGAATAGCTACTGGAAGCTCGCCGGGTCACAACGCATCGAGAATTGGCTTCGTCGGAAGCCGACGAATTTTTACGGATTTCCCTAGGGGTACCACTAAGGAAAATCGCCAAAATCGAGAAATCGCAAAAAGTGGTGAAATTTTGGATCCGAGCCCAATAATTCAGGGAAACTCGATTGGAATAGCTTACTGGAAGCTCGCCGGTCCCAACGCATCGAGAATTGGCTTCGTCGGAATCCGACGAATTTTTACGGATTTCCCTAGGGGTACCACTAGGGAAAATCGCCAAAATCGAGAAATCGCAAAAAGTGGTGAAATTTTGGATCCGAGCCC